>CM054180.1:104085634-104283134 GCA_028829895.1 Sinotaia quadrata
ATTCTTTTCTCTGATCAAAGCCCTGCTTCAGGGAAAGAATTGTGTTTTGAACGCAGTCAACCATAGCACTTTCCAAGAGAGTTTTGACGACACATCGTTTCCATCTAACACCATGATTTTCCACCAGACACCAATCTTTACTCTTACAATCTCCAAAATTCTTTGTTTCATATCTTGTCACCTCCAAGTATGCTCTTTATTAAATTTGTAATTCTGTACTTTGTGCAAAATGTACTTTTATTTACAGTTGTATTCTATTGTAGGTTGGCTTAGTATTGTCGAGTATTTAGAACATTTCTGTTAAAGCCAAACACTTTAGTAAGCCAGCATTAATAGTAGTTGTTGTAGTTGAAGTTGGATGAGGATGGAGGAAAAGTGTAGGTCACACGAAAATTAATTAAAATCGAGGACAACACGTTATTCGATCGACACACCTCCCAGTGACTCTATAAGTCATCAGGCGAGTATCTCCCACTTAATATAGAGCAAAACAGAGACGATACATACATTACAAGATGGATGTTACATAAAGTGAAGATGATAAGAAATGACACCAAAAAATGAGTGAAAAAAATAAAAGGATTTATAACAGAAATTAAATAACAAGTCCATCAAAAATACATATCAATCACAATTTAATTCATTAACCAATTATCTCAAATGTATCTAATCTGCCCTAAAAAATATCTGATTTTTCTATCTGCAAATTCTTCCAAAAGTTTATCATTCATCCACAGTGTTAATTCTCAAGAGGCAACAGTTCTCTCAATTTAATAAATTTAAATTTAATACACTAATGTTCAGGACATCACTTATCTTTTACACTGCTCAGCTTCACACACAGTCAGTCATTTGCTTTCACACCACATGCACCAACAAATATAATGTCACATCTACGAAGACTCCTCTCTCACAGTTCCAACCAAAAGGGAACTTTAGACCTGGAGATTGGATCTAGAGTACCGCCCACTGATAAAAGATGAAAATCAGGAACTAGACTGAGGAAACAACGATGAAGAACAAAAGACCTTCAGTATTAAATATTTTGCAGCAATTAATTGTCTGTGAACATGTTCCAGAGGGAGACCTCTGGGTAACAGACGTCACTATACTGGAAGGGAATTACAGATTTTAAATATACATAGTGTTCTAGCTAATATTACAATTTACAATATTTATATCAAACACACAAAAAGGGGTTTAAAATTATAATACTCTAACACACAACACTTAAGCAACTATGTACCTTTAGTTTCTGCCAAAACAAAGGGTGAAAGAAACAATGTATTGATGATCCCTGAATTCCATTCCAGACCAGAGAATCATTCACTTCTTTTTTTCAGTCTTTGTGACTTCCACACACAAACCAACTTTTAGTTGAATGAATTTTAGTGATATTTTGATGAAGTGGACTGTCTTTGCTTCTAGTGATGGAGCCTAGATTTTCTCTTGAATATGTGACTTTAGTTCATGCTTCACTTTCCATTGTCTCCTTTGTCACATGACACCTACTTCACACCTTGTGAGACGCTCAGGCTAATGGAATTTTAATTCTCCTTCATTCACAGACAGAAGCACACTTGAGGTTCTTAGCATACAGCTATAGTTGACTAGTTTTACTTCTCATTGATACTCTTTGATGTTAGTGACTACTGGAGGTCAGGGTCAAATCTACAAGCTTAGATAGATTACTTTAATTATTTCCCCTAGTTTACTGGACTCAAAAAGAAAAACTTCTGGTCTGGTTTTACCTGTAACTTAATGACTAAACATTACGTGTATGCACCTTTTAACTTTTATAACAGTATATCTTCTTTAAATTTTATATTTTAATATTTATTTAATATGACTAGACTAAATTAACAGCCCGATCTTGACAGTGTTTGACAAATAGTAGTAGTAGTAGTAGTAGAAGTAGTAGTAGTATTAGTGTTGTAGTAGTAGTAGTGTAGTAGTAGTAGTAGTAGTAGTAGAAGTAGTAGTAGTAGTAGTAGTAGTAGTAGTAGTAGTGTAGTAGTAGTAGTAGAAGTAGTAGTAGTAGTAGTGTTGTAGTAGTAGTAGTAGTAGAAGTTATTAATATCCCTAAACATGCACTAACCAATTTTAATGTATTGTAATATAAATCATAAACATCATTATAATCATTATCTTTGCAATGATGTCATCATCAACACCATAACATCCATTGTCATCATTGTGGTTATTATACTGTACATAATGATTGAATAAAATGAACAGCACTCGTGTTAGCTTGATAATAAATCTTTACTATTGAAAACCTCCTTTGGTAATGTTTCATGAATGAGCAAAATAAAGAAAAAGATTAATTTTACTAAAAGTCAGTTTGCAGTCTGCCTTTAACACAGTTTAAAAGAAATATTTTACAACTTCTTGGCTGCACAACCAGACAGCATTATTTGCATTGCACAATTTAAGGCTGAATGCTCACACCCTCAAGTGTTCTCTTTAATGATCCCCCCCCCCCCAAAAAAAAAAAAAAAAAGCCCAAAATAGATTCATTCACATATCTTACGTGTACAGCACTTTATCCTGTTAAGTTAATGTAGCATGCTGGACATGCTTGAGATTAACTTTAATGTTGTGTTCACTCCAGTGACCCATTTAAGAGGCCATAAAGTACAATTCACTTTGAGTAACTCATTTAAACTGACTCGTTGCTTCTCTGATTTTGAAAGAATTTTGAATTTGAGCCTTAGTTTGGTGATCGTGCACGGCAACGCGGCCTCTCTTTTCCTCGATCATGGTGTTAACCTGTAACAGAGTTATCTCCTCCTTAATATCACTCTATATAGAAACAAAAACATAAATAGAAAGTCAAAGATGTCAGACTCATTTACCAATAGAACATTTCCTTTAAAAGACTATCAGTGGGAAAAGTCCTCTGTTAGCTTGGTGGTGAGTTAACTAACTGGTTGAGAGATAATGGACTTAGAAACATTTCGTACAGTTTGTTATTGATATGCTTTATTTGTGTTTTAATAAAATGTATTATATGAGTAGATAATTATTTCTACAAATGTCTGAACTAGCTGCTCGTATTTAGTGTACTAAAGACTTGACATTGCTTAGATATGCTGTATTTATTATGTTGTGTGTGTGTGTGTGTGTGTCGGGCTAATAAATACCATTGTAGGAAATTATAAGCTGAGACTGGAATGTAAGAAAGAATGGAGTTATAAAGCAATAAACTGTAAACTTAGTGTTGCTCCTTGATTATATTTTTCAGGCAAGTAACCATCTAGTGAAAATTACATTGATGGCCATTTGCTCCCCCCACCCTCCCAGCCTGACGTCACTTCTGCTTGCTTTTACCCCAATGGCTTGGGGATTGTGTATCTAAGTAACGGGGCAAATTTCGCTCACTAACTACGTTTGATCTAAATTCCATTTCACTTGGTCTTTAAGAACAAGTTCTCTAATAGCAATACAAAAATGGTCTAGCTAACATCACAGGTATTAAGAACATGTTCTAGCCAACCTGAAAGCAAGACATCACAAGTATTAAAGACATGTGTTTATGAAAGCCAAAAGTGATAAGGAGGTGTTCTAGCTGCAGTCGTTAGTAAGATGGACTAATACGCTTGCAAAGACATACGTGATAAAGTCAAGTTCTAAATTAAGATCACAGTTATAGTCAAGTTCTGCTGAAGACCACAGTTTATTTAAACAAACAGGATTTAACTAAGGATTCACGAACATGAATTATCGCAGATGATAGTTAATGCAGTGGGGTACTGGTTAAATTCAAATTATTTCCAGAAAACAATCTCATAACTATTATTTTTGGAAGGACACTCTCATATCCATGACAAAGAAGAATTATATCAAGACAACGGCGATCAAAAATTAGGGAATGAATCAGGAGAGGAAAACATTGAGTTCTAAGATAAACAGGAAGAAGGAAAAAAATATAATACGCGAGCAATTAATTATTAAGAGGATGAGAAGAAGGAAGAAGTGAAAAAAAAACTTTAAAAAAAGAATTGCAGCTCATAATGTTAGACACTGACCCAACGAAGGAAGAGAGCGGCTGCTTCTCCAAATTCCTGCTGAATGACGTCAGCGTTATATATACGCACGAGATTCTCCGAGGCTTCTATATATTTCATGCTTAACCTGTCCACGTTACGCTCCCTCATTCTCAGGGTTATCTCCTCTTCTTTGTCCCTTAGCAATTTTTTTATAAAGCTCCACTCCTGTTTAGTGAAGAAAATTATTTTAGGTAAGCAAGACTAATAACTCTGCGCGAGTGTGTCTGCGTCTATGTGCTCTGTGTATATTTGTGTGTGTGTGTGTGTGTGTGGTTTGTGTGGTGTGTGTGTGTTTTGAATGTTTGTGAGATTTTGTATGTTTCCTGTGTGTTTTGTATGTTTGTGAGATTTTGTATATTTCCCTGTGTGCTGTGTGTGTGTGTTTTGTGTGTTTACCTGTGTGTTTGTTTTGTATGCATGTGGTTTTTATGTTGTTTCTATGTTTGTCTGTGCGTGCTTTGTATGTTTGTCTGTGTGTTTTTGTATAAAATTTTATATTAGATAACCTAGGTGCCAGGCAAAAGATAGATAGATAGACAGACGGATAGATAGATAGATAGATAGTGTCACAGGAAACGAGGAACAGAAATTAAATTTTATTTCATTTTTAAAAAAACGCTAACAAAACTAGTTGAAGTAACTCGAGTTTTGTTATTTTTCATATGTATCATGTGTAACTTCCAGTAATGGTCACCTAAGATCTCTTTAGTAGACAGACGTTCGTGACACAGTGTGTGTTATTGTATCATATTGAATATATATATTAGTTTGTGAAGGATATGTATATTGAACAATTGGGACAATTACGCATGACTGATCACGTTGTTTACGAGAGAAAAGGCCAGTGCGCATTAGAACTGACCGAAGAAAAACGTGCAGCACGATCAGAACTAAATATCCAAGGGAAAATCGAGTCACAGGGCATAGCTTCTGGAAGTTTTGGAAACCTTCAGTGGAAGCTATATAAGAGGCAAAAGGAAGACTTTACTCTCAATGTTGAAAACGTCGATTCATCTGAAGCCAGTCTAACTTCACGTATGAATTATCTCATGTACAGAGATTTCATAAAGGAAAGCTGCAAAAATCTCTTTCCATCCGTTTTCCATCCGTCTGATGCCATATATTGAGTAACGAGGCAAAATTACTTCAGTATAATTTTTGGCAAAGTGGGGAGTTCACTGTCAAGAAAAACGAATGCATGCGACGCTGGTTGTATGCAGTTAACGACATGAGGGACCAATTTTGTTTCCCCCCTGTCTGAGTTTGTTTGACAGTTCTATGCACAATCGAGAGGCTAGCACCGAGACAGTCTTACAGATATCCGGATTTCTACACTCAATAGGATGCGACGACACATCCCACTGGACGACTTCATCCGATAATGCTAAACGTCGTTGGGGGTCCGTTTCCACGACAACCAAGAAACAACGACAATTATCGAGGCCGACAACAGTCAGCTAAATTTCAGATTTCTCTCCAGTGATAATCTGAAAGTGGTGCCTAGATTCTGCAGAATCTTCACCTGTAATGCGACGCTGCAATTGCGTCGTGTCTTCACTTTGAAGTGCCCCTTATAAGTGACGTGCAAGATTACGTCATCTCCTTGGAACTCTGACATTAATAGTGAGTAATAATAACGCGCACATACTTAACTCTAGGACTCCAAAGAAAATGAACACTATTATATCATTTGTGAAATACGAACTTTAAAGTGCCCCTTATAAGTGACGTGCAAGATTACGTCATCTCCTTGGAACTCTGACATTAATAGTGAGTAATAATAACGCGCACATACTTAACTCTAGGACTCCAAAGAAAATGAACACTATTATATCATTTGTGAAATACGAACTTTAATGTTAAAATTAATGCTTATTTTATATGGAGTCAATGTCATGAATAGTTAACTTCTTCACTGTTAGTAATAGATATTGATAGTGAGTAATAATAACGCGCACATACTTAACTCTAGGACTCCAAAGAAAATGAACACTATTATATCATTTGTGAAATACGAACTTTAATGTTAAAATTAATGCTTATTTTATATGGAGTCAATGTCATGAATAGTTAACTTCTTCACTGTTAGTAATAGATATTGATAGTGAGTAATAATAACGCGCACATACTTAACTCTAGGACTCCAAAGAAAATGAACACTATTATATCATTTGTGAAATACGAACTTTAATGTTAAAATTAATGCTTATTTTATATGGAGTCAATGTCATGAATAGTTAACTTCTTCACTGTTAGTAATAGATATTGATCAGTTAACTTCTTCATTGTTAGTAATAGATATTGATCAGTTAACTTCTTCACTGTTAGTAATAGATATTGATCTAAGTCGTGAAGAAATCATTTTCATCAATACAAGATTCTGAACTCCTTACAGGTAAACACATAATGATCTAAGCTGTGGAGAAGTCATTTTATATTTCATATACACAAAGCCTGCAGTAATGCATGAAATATAAATCAAAAATAAATATTATCTTGTTATTAATAGCAAATTGGCAATCTATAACTGGAAAAGTGATGAAATATGTGGTCTATAGTTCACCCAGGATTATCATTAATGTGTCTTAGGATTATTAGTACCCAAAAGAATTACTTCCCGTAAAAGCTCTTAAAAAGAGCAGCCATTTGTTGAATTATTTTCTTTCTTTTAAAAAAAAAACAACAGAAAAGCATTAAATAATGAAATCCATATAAGATAAATTTGATACAAAGTGAAATTGTTCCTGTTGTACGCGATTTGTTTTGCGTGAGAATTTAGTTTGTGGCAGCCTACTGAGACTGTATGACTAATAATGAACATTCTTTATATCCTGCTCAAGACGTCCCCGAGTTACGGCGGATTCGAAGTTACGGCGCCCTGTCCATATCTAAAATCGCCTTACGGTGCCCTGTCCATATATCTAAAATCGCCTTACGGTGCGAAATTTGTAGTTACGGCGCCCTGTCCATATATCTAAAATCGCCTTACGGTGCGAAATTTGTAGTTACGGCGCCCTGTCTATATATTTAAAATCGCCTTACGGTGTGCGAAATTTGTAGTTACGGTGCCCAAATAGTTTTGGTAAGCATTGATAATAAAATCTTGCGCCAAGGCGCTAAACAGGTTCGTGGAGAATGGTTAAATATATGAATAGACGTTAGAGTGACCGCCGCTAAAGACGTTAGCGTGACTACCGCTACATGCCGCTAAAGACGTTAGCGTGACTACCGCTACAAGCCGCTAAAGACGTTAGCGTGACTACCGCTACATACCGCTAAAGACGTTGGCGTGACTACCGCTACATACCGCTAAAGACGTTAGCGTGACTACCGCTACATACCGCTAAAGACGTTAGCGTGACTACCGCTACATACCGCTAAAGACGTTAGCGTGACTACCGCTACATGCCGCTAAAGACGTCGGCGGGGGGCGAAAATCACACTTACGGTCAAAATCGATTTAAATCGAGAAAGGAAAAAAACTGAACTCCACCGTAAGTCTGTGACCTCCTGCATTCAGAACTATACTCATACAGAAACGGGACAAAATGCTAACAAAATAAACAGATTGAACATACTTTTAACTTGTCCTCTCTTTCTCCCAAGAGAACGAACGTTGCGGTCAAGATGGCGTGCAGGATGACATGTGGCGTATCAGTGCGGTGCAGTCTTGCGATGTCATTCTTTCCCACTTCCCCTAACGCCTCCATCACCCGCTGCATGTTCTCCAGGTGGTGCCGCACGGCTTTGGCACGTTTGTACCATTCTTCATTGACGAAACGACTGGTCAGACACGACTTGTCAACCAGGTCCAACTTTGGAACCAGTGTATTGAGATCTCGATCGAAATACACGTCGTATACAACTAGAGAGAGAGAGTGAGAGATATTAACAAGAATAATATACGTTTACAGTTCTCTGATTTATTCTGCATTCATTCCTTTCCATTATAGGCCAGTAGAGAATTATATTGAAATCTAATTCGCACATTATCGACGTATTTAACCATTTAACCTTTAACCAAATTCTTATTCATTTCGTTATCCTTGACAATGAAAAACTGTTTTACGGAGATGGTCATTTCCACTTTTATCTGATTTCGCATCCTGGCGCGAGGTGCGCTCCTGATGGTAGGTTTAAGAAGAGGAAGGAAAGGCTGGAGGAGAGTAATGTAGATAGTATAGATTACAGGATGATGATAGTATAGATGACGGGAGAATGATGATACTTCTTGTCGGTTTCCCCGTTGCTGGTGCACTTCTGTTTGTCTGGGTGGACAAGGCTATGAGTTGTTCGGATTCACGGATTGTTTGTTGGTCAAACTGTGGAATTCTGTGCTACCCTTCTTTGAATCTAGTTTTACTTTTCTTGATTTTGTTGACGTTCTTTGTGGCGTTGTTGCAGTTGTCCCCGGAAATTTTTGTTAGGCTTATTCCTGTCGAAAGGAGCAAGAGCCCATTTCAAATGGTGTAAAATTAATTGTCCCAGTACATATGGTGTAAAACTGTCCTAGTGCTGATGGTGTAAAATTAGTTGTCCCAATACAGATGGTAAAATTAGTTGTCCCAGTACAGATGGTGTAAAATTATTTGTCCCAGTACAAGAGGTGTAAAATTGGTTGTCCCAATACAGATGGTGTAAAATTATTTGTCCCAGTACATGAGGTGTAAAATTGGTTGTCCCAGTACAGGTGGTGTACAATTATTTGTCCCAGTACAGGTGGTGTAAAATTAGTTGTCCCAGTACAGATGGTGTGCAATTATTTGTCCCAGTACATATGGTCTAAAATTATCTGTCCCAGTACAGACGGTCTAAAATTAGTTGCTCCAGTACAGATGGTCTAAAGCAGGGGTGCACAAACTCCGGCCCGCGAAGAGTCGCCGAGTGGCCCGCCATGTCAAACGAAAAAGTCAAATGTTTACTCATACACTGAGTGATTTGAAACAAAGCAGCACCTCCTGACCCATTTTTCCAGGCGCTCCGTGCAGATGATGTCTGCCCGCTGACATAACACTCACAGAGGCAAGAGAAAAAAGCTATACCCACACATACATGCTTACCCCTTCCTGTTTTATGGTTGGTCAGTAGCTGTTAAGCCTTAGTGTCCGATCTACCACATTCTGTTGTTTATTTTGATTATATTTTTGTGACAAAATGGCAGCTAATCGTAAAAGAAAAGTTGACAAGGAAAACCGGCAGTTTAATGATGACTGGATAATGCACTTGTCCACACCAGCATACTTGGCAGCACATACTGCTGCAAACAGGCTTTCTCACAGATGAAACTGAACAAAAGCAACACCTGCGGTCAGCTGACTGATGATAATCTGGAAGCAATTTTGCATCTTTTAACGTCAAATATCAAGCCTGACATTTTGAAGCTTGCAGATGACATGCAGCACTATCCATCACACTGACTTTGTGAAAGTTGACGTATCATAACATTTTTAGAATGAGTCTTAGTATACAATTTCTTTGTCATAATTATAGTCTTAATCGTCATTTGTGTGTTCTTAGATGTAATGTCCATCTTGTATGGGACATTTTTGATCTTCACTTTTTTGTGGCCCCCGACGGTTTCGACAAGTCAGATTTTGGCCCCCGACTCAAAAAGTTTGTGCACCACTGGTCTAAAGGGTAGATGTACCAAATCCGCAATGGACTGGTTAAAGTATGCACATTGATGATATTGGTGTCTCGGTTGCTGCCATCTATATTTCTCCTGGTGGCGTTGTTGATTTTGTGGTATCTGATTTTGTTTGCCCTGATGTTGTTGCTTTTCTGTATCATTTATTGGCTGTTGAGATCTCCTGATGATGGGAAGGGGTCTCCTGCATTTCTTCTTTGGCTTTTGTTTTCCATCGTTTTGATATTTATTTACGCGTGTCTCAATTTGTACATTTTCTGATCGTCCTGAGCGGTTTGGTAATAATAATAATAATAATAATAATAATAATGTCCGGGCTGGTTTCTAGAATTATTCTGGCACTGGTCTCTGTGACTGGAGGAGTGTGGGTAAGAGGTAAGAGATGTGGCACCTCGATTAGTTTTTGTGATATTTTCTATCTTTGAATCAACGTTAGTTATTCTTCTCTTGACATAGCTGTTGGCCTTGTAATGTCTTTAGAAGTTTGATTTTCTTTGTCCTTATTGATATTTTTGTTGTCTTCGTATTGGCTTCGGTGAATGTATTCCCAATAATTTGCGGGTATTGAGTCGACAGGTTGATTTTCATTCAAGGAATCTTGTAGCCATATCAAAATATTTCGTATATTGGCTTTTCTGGGCAAACACTTGGAGATGCTATTTGAGAGAGAGAGAAAAAACGTGTGCTGGAATGGGCTAACGGTCCGATGGAGACTGTTGTCAGAAATGTGATAAACTAAGAGCAATGAAAATATAGACTCGTTGATATTTGTCATATTTTACTATCTCTTGTTATGACAGTCATTATCACGCTGTGACTGTGTGCATTGTCGTCATCGATATCCCTGCAACTGACATCACACTGGCTTAGTTTCGAGGGTTACCACGTTACTGTTGTAACACCTATCCATATGCGTTTTGTCACTGTTTGGAATGTCAGACGTTATATACATTTAAGCGGTCTTCCATAATCAGGAATTTGTGTGGTGTGAGAGAAAACTGTGAGAAGAACAAATAAGACTGCAGGAGTATTAAGAGGCCAACTCCAACACTCGAAATATACAAAGAAGATAATTTTGAAATAAAAACTACATAACGTACTGCCATCTACGATAGATAGATAGCTAGATAGATAGATAGACAGACAGACGCACAGAGGATAGAGAGACATTCAGATAGATAGATAGATAGACGGACGAACGGACGGATAGAGAGACATTCAGATAGATACATAGATAGATAGATAAACGGATGAACGGACGGATAGACCGATATTCAGATAGATAGATAGATAGATAGACAGACGGATGAACGGACGGATAGACAGACATTCAGATAGATAGATAGATAGATAGATAGATAGATAGATAGATAGATAGATAGATAGATAGATAGATAGATAGATAGATAGATAGATAGATAGATAGATAGACCTTTTTCGTAATACTTGATTAGTTTCTCAGCCGCCTTTTGCATTTGTCCCGTTTCAGTTATTTTCCTGAAAATGACTTCATTTAACGCTCTCTCTAATCCAGGGAGGTTATCCTCTTGTTTTAGAGCGCGCAGAAAGTCGGCATAAGCAGTGGCAATCTTGAGTTCTTCGGGGTCATTTCCACCTACAACCTTGTACTTGGCTATGCCTTTCTCAATCTCTTCCGGTTCTGTTGCACCTTTTATGGCCTGTTTAAGATAAAACCATTAACAAGAGTTATCAGTGGATTAATTGAGAACAGTGACAAAATATTTTAAGTGGGTGAACAACTGAACCATGTAAAAGTCATTATTCAAGTGAATAAGAAATAATTATGTGCCACTTTTTTTGAGCACTTATATGAACGATGTGTAAGTTTCATACAGTTTTGTCACATAAACATTCATTAGAATATTTTTTGATTAAGTGTATGACACTCTGGATCGCAGCGGACCCAAGCCTATACTTTATCCCATGTAATTATTATGTCAAAGTGTGGGTGCCAAACTGTCCTCTTGACTAATTTATCCCATGTAATTATTATGTCAAAGTGTGGGTGCCAAACTGTCCTCTTGACTAATTTATCCCATGTAATTATTATGTCAAAGTGTGGGTGCCAAACTGTCCTCTTGACTAATTTATCCCATGTAATTATTATGTCAAAGTGTGGGTGCCAAACTGTCCTCTTGACTAATTTATCCCATGTAATTATTATGTCAAAGTGTGGGTGCCAAACTGTCCTCTTGACCAATTTATCCCATGTAATTATTATGTCAAAGTGTGGGTGCCAAACTGTCCTCTTGACTAATTTATGAAACGAAACACTAATTATGGATACAAAAATAACAACGCAGTTTATGTTCATTTTATTCTGCAATAATGTCTGCGTTTTAGTCCATAAAACATGAAGAGTGAAGATACTGAAAGTAAAGTATTGCAACAATTACAAATGACACGGACGGGGTTAAGATACACTAAGGCTTCTCCAACTGGTCAATGCACAATTCAAAGGATAAATGACACACAGAGATGGATGGATGACCAGACAAAGATGCAGAAGATGGAGATAGCGTGCGCAAAGTGGATGGAAAGAAAGATGAAGAAATCCTGCGCTGTAATGGGTGGTTGCCATGGAAAGATGAAGAGATCATTTACAAAGATGGGTGGGTGGATAGAAATTTGGATAATTAATGCACAAAGACGGGTGATTGACCTACAAAGACGGGTGATTGACTAACAAGTACAGAAGAGGACGATAATAATACTTAAAGATGGATGAATGATTTGCACATAAAGAATAACATAAAAAGAAACATTTGCACATATAAACCAAAGTATGGATAGATAACACAAACATGGATGAATATCAAACAAAGAAATGTGCTTTGCATAGGAAAAGAAAGAGTGGTTCGCAGACAGAGATAGATGAAAACACGAATGGGCTGATGGCTCCATATAAAAAAGATGGATAACATACATTGTGAACGAAGCACACTGAAAAGATAAATTACATATGGGAATTGCACAGTAGCATGGGTAACTTGCATTAGATATGATTGAGGGATGGCAAACAGAGATAGATGAAGCACTATGATACATGGATGAAACTCTAAGATACATGGATGAAACACTAAGATACATGGATGAAACACTAAGATACATTGATGAAACACTAAGATACATGGATGAAACACTAAGATATATTGATGAAACACTAAGATGCATGGATGAAACACTAAGATACATGGATGAAGCACTACGATACATTGATGAAACACTAAGATGCATGGATGAAACACTAAGATACATGGATGAAGCACTAAGATACATTGGATGAAGCACTAAGATACATTGATGAAACACTAAGATGCATGGATGAGGCTCGTCGATGTATTGCATACAAGGCCTAGAGACTATTCCCAAAACTATATGGACAGAACACAACGATGGATAGCTGACACAGTAAAACGGGGTGTGGATCATTAAGATGGATGGGTTGGATCACACAGATGAATGGACAACACACAAAGATGGATAGTTAACACACAATGGATGGATAATACACAGATTGATAGATAACACACACGCATGGACAGATATGATACTAGGATAATGCATAAATATGGTTAAGTGGCACTCAAGATAAATGGTTCATGTACATTGCACAACGATAGATGGGTGGATAAACACAAAGATCGGTGGTTCGTACACAATAGTGAATATATAACACGCGAAGACCGATGTTACATAGATGAAAAATGGCACACATAGATGAAAAATGGCACACATTGATGAAAAATGGCACACGTAGATGAAAAATGGCACACATAGATGAAAAATGGCACACATAGATGAAGGAAGTTCTTGAAACTGGAAGGATAGTCTTCAATGAAAGATGAATATATTACAGACAAAGAGGAACGGCTTACGAACAAAGACAGATATGCACCGCAAAGATGGATGGGTTGCATGCACTAAAAGTAGGATGGATAACAAAAAGATGTCTGATTCGTGGATAGGCTACACACAAAGGCAGATGTCTGATTCGTGGATGGGCTACACACAAAGGCAGATGTCTGATTCGTGGATGGGCTACACACAAAGGCAGATGTCTGATTCGTGGATGGGCTACACACAAAGGCAGATGTCTGATTCGTGGATGGGCTACACACAAAGGCAGATGTCTGATTCGTGGATGGGCTACACACAAAGGCAGATGTCTGATTCGTGGATGGGCTACACACAAAGGCAGATGTCTGATTCGTGGATGGGCTACACACAAAGGCAGATGTCTGATTCGTGGATGGGCTACACACAAAGGCAGATGTCTGATTCGTGGATGGGCTACACACAAAGGCAGATGTCTGATTCGTGGATAGGCTACACACAAAGGCAGATTTCTGATTCGTGGATGGGCTACACACAAAGGCAGATGTCTGATTCGTGGATAGGCTACACACAAAGGCAGATTTCTGATTCGTGGATGGGCTACACACAAAGGCAGATTTCTGATTCGTGGATGGGCTACACACAAAGGCAGATGTCTGATTCGTGGATAGGCTACACACAAAGGCAGATTTCTGATTCGTGGATGGGCTACACACAAAGGCAGATTTCTGATTCGTGGATGGGCTACACACAAAGGCAGATGATAAAGCACGAAGAGGGGTGAGCATGCACAAAATGGATAATGAAACACAAAGGTGAATGGTTCGCACACAAAAATAGATGGATAATTATCATAGGAAAATGGATTGATAGATAACAAATACACAGAGATAGAAAGCGGACCAACATGAAATTGGGAACGCGAGGATGTACGGCACACAAGATGGAGTTTGGCACGCATAGATGACTGGTTGGCACACAAAGATGGAGTTTGGCACGCAGTGAGACTGAATGACACAAAGATATATATTTGGCTAGCTGGTTTCGTTGTTTGAGGAACTCTTTGTTGTTCAAATTTGTGCACATGGCAGTAGTGCCCAACTCCCCTGTATCACATACTCCTACAAACTGGCAAACTCAAAAGCTATTTATAGACATAGCCTCTGACCTTTAAAAGCTGGTCAAAGTGACTTCTCTGCGTTTTGCGCAGCTCTTCAATGCGGGCTTCGATTTTGTTGCGCATGAGCGGATCCAGGGTACCTGCCGCTTCTGCTCTCGACATTATATTTAGAATGTTTTGGATGTCGTATCCCTTCATGGATTCCAGTAGGCTGTTTATGATCTGAAATAAGAAAATGAAAGGAAAGTGAAGTCTGAAATAAAGAAAATTAATGGAAAGTAAAACCTGAATTATAGAATATGAAAGGAAAGCGAAATCTGAAATAAGAACTTGAACGGAAAGAGGCATCTAAAATAAATAATGTGAAAGGAAAATGAAATCTGAAATAAGGTATGTGAACGGAAAATGAAATTTGAAATAAAGCCCGTGAAAGGAAAGTGAAATCTGATATAAAGTACGTGAAAGAAGAAAGAAATTTAAACTATGATCATGAAAACACGGTGAAGTCTGAAATAAAGAAATTGAAGGAAAGTGAAATAAATAAACTGTAGGTACATCAATGCGTCTTGTCATATCTTGTGTCTTAACTGCATGTTTACTTGGCATGTGCTTGTGTTCGTTTATGTATATAGTGTGTGTGTGTGTGTGTGTGTGTGTGTGTGTGTGTGTGTGTTTGTGTGTGCATGCAAAAATTAAATATCGTATCTACCTCTATATCTTTCTTTTCCTCCGTGAATTTTAGGTTAGAATCTTGCGTCAACAGGTAGTTGCAGAGATCCGCAATGTCATTTTTATTAAGTTGTCGACCCTGAATGCTAAGTCCGAAGTCATTTGATTCGTCCGTCGCTGGCAGCGTCACGCTCACGTTTACGTCATCCTTAGTGTTTATGACGTGGACACACGCCCCCAACTTCTCTGGACTCCTTGTAATTACAAATAAATAGAACAAAGTGAATAATCATTGACTGCAAAGCCATCAATAAAACTAATAAATCAAAACTGGATTTGGCATACAAAATAGGTAGCAAGTAGACACAGAAATTACACATCTCTCTCTCTCTCTCTCTGACCTTTTTCACCCCCTTCCGCCAATCCTCCTGCCCCCCCCCCACTTCCACTTCCTAACACAAGTGTGAGGCTATAGGGTCCCACTGGGGCACTCCAGATCAGTAAATATCTGATGACGAAATGATCAACTCAAGCTCCAGTGGTGAGAAAACTGCTCTTGAATGACCCCCCTCAGATAGATATAGATAGATAGATAGATAGATAGATAGATAGATAGATAGATAGATAGATAGATAGATAGATAGATAGATAGATAGATAGATAGATAGATAGATAGATAGATAGATAGATAGATAGATAGATAATTATTTCAGTTTATACTGCCTAAAAAATATTTGTTGTTATATTTGTGTTGCATTGAAATATTAATATTAATTAAAGAGTAACATTTTGAAAGTTATATTACTTGAAACAAAAACGTTGGCAATGGACACTACTAGCTTAGCAGACTATCTAGTGATAATGTCATCTGCAAAATATTGTATATTTCTAAATGTTATGTTAACAGAGTAAATTGTTGTAAAATGTAAAGAGGTAAGCCCTTTGACAGACAGTGTAAATTGCTATAAAATAAAAAATTATAAAGCAGTATCTGCTACAGTACATGCTGTTGTGAATTTGAATTATTAAATATTTCACATTTTAACAGAGTAAATTGATACAAGTTTAAAATTACTAGATGCTATTTTGTTATAACTGATGGTTCCAATTGCTACAACTGTATATTCCAGAACAGACTTCAATATTAAATATTTATATTTATATTCAATATTTAAAGTATTAAATGTTACACAGATCAAAACTAAAACAAGAATGCGTGATTTTGATATTACATTTTATTGTTTGCATCTATAAGCTTGGCGACTATTTCTATATCAATCCCCTCCGACTTCTTAAAGCTCATGTCCACTTTCTCGCCCATCTGAACTGCCACAACGCCATCCTCGTGCGAAGGGTGGGTGAGTCCCCCCTCCTCCGCCTCTTCACTGAATCCAATCGCGCTTCCGGTGTTAGGAAAGGGTGCGGCCTGCCAAAATACAAAACAATAGTTTTGCACACTTTTTCATCTTTCAAATGGAGTTCGCACTAGCCAGTCATTACGCAATTTGCCCAAGGAGATGTTTTAAAGTGTTTTGACGTCATTGAATGGAAAAAAAATTGTGGGGCAAATATATATTGACTCCGCAGCCACGAATCACAACAGCATGGCACTTTCTGTTATGGTCACGTGACAGGTGTACAAGCGGCAAATGATTTCATAGAAAACCCATTCCGATGGTTAAAAGGAAGTTGAAAGTTGAATGGAAATTGAAAATGGGTTCTCATGGATTACGTACTGATTCGAAGTCATATAATTTCAAAGAAATCACACTCAATCTGCTCAGATTTTAAAACAAATAAATGTAAGATTGTTCAGTACCAACAATCATTGTTCAAATATTAATACTGTCACTGGGGTTATTGATGAAATGAATGGCGCCATCATTTATTTTGGGGCACATTATTCCAATGAATGGCGAGATTATTTATTTGGGAGCACTCTGTTCCAATGAATGACGTAGTAGTTTATTGGGGGTGGGGGCATATTTTTCCAATGAATGACATGATAATTTATTTTAGGGTACATTGTTCCAAATAATGACTCTATTATTTATTTTGGGGGCACATTATTCCAATGAATGACACGATTATTTATTTGAGGGCATATTGTTCCAATGAATGACGTGGTAATTTATTTGGGGCATATTGTTCCAATGAATGACGTGGTAATTTATTTGGGGCACATTGTTCCAATGAATGACGAGGTAATTTATTTGGGGCACATTGTTCCAATGAATGACGTGGTAATTTATTTGGGGCACATTGTTCAAATGAATGACGTGGTAATTTATTTGGGGCACATTGTTCTAATGAATGACGTGGTAATTTATTTGGGGCACATTGTTCCAATGAATGACGTGGTAATTTATTTGGTGCATATTGTTCCAATGAATGACGTGGTAATTTATTTGGGGCACATTATTCCACTGAATGACGTGGTAATTTATTTGGGGCATATTGTTCAAATGAATGACGTGGTAATTTATTTGGGGCACATTGTTCCACTGAATGACGTGGTAATTTATTTGGGGCATATTGTTCAAATGAATGACGTGGTAATTTATTTGGGGCACATTGTTCCAATGAATGACGTGGTAATTTATTTGGGGCACATTGTTCCAATGAATGACGTGGTAATTTATTGGGGGCATATTGTTCAAATGAATGACGTGGTAATTTATTTGGGGCACATTGTTCCAATGAATGACGTGGTAATTTATTTGGGGCATATTGTTCAAATGAATGACGTGGTAATTTATTTTCGGCTGAGATTTTGCTATATGATATTGTTGTGTTTCGTACAAATCAATTTTGTGAATATGTATTTTCTCTTAATTACTCATTTAGTGGTTCCTTCGGATATTATTTTTCAAATTATAAAGCAATCAAAAATATATTGCCACTTAAAAAAACTAAATTTTTTTACTCTATAATATAAAAGATGCAAATACCTGCGAAACGTTGACACAATCGATGCGAAATTCTCCCAGGAAGGTCATGACGCCCCCCAGAACACCAGCTAATTTTAGCCGGTAAACACCTTCTACCGGAAGTCGAGTGATTATAGACTTGTACCCAAGTCTTCCTACCTCAAGAACATATCGCTCTAATTGTAGGGCATCCTGCACAAGTGTTACACGTGACAATCAGAAATGAGTGCACAAGTGTTACATGACACATGCGACAATCAGAAATGAGTGCACTACTACAAACCAAATAATAACGACACAAACTTTTATCTGTATATTAATCTTAACATTATTTCTTCTTTTATTTTCCTTTCTTAATTTTCAAATTAGATTATTTCTTTATTTTATTTCTTCTTATTTATTTATCCTCCTACAGATAGATAGATAGATAGATAGATAGGTAGGTAGATGGATGGATGGATGGATGGAATATGGGTGGGTGGGTGGGTGGATGGATGGATGGATAGATAGATAGATAGATACAGAGAGAGAGAGAGAAAAAAATAAACAGAGAGAATATTGTAACAATTAACTACGGTAAAAAAAAAAAGTAAGTGACTTATGTGACTTTCTGATATTATAAGTATTATTAATATTTGTATTTGTATTATTGTTACTACTGTTGATGAGGTGGGGTCATGGTTGTGGCAAAATAAAGTAAAATGTAATTATTAAGTCAATTTTGGCGCCAGTGAAATATATAAGTAGAGCTCTAAGCTAAACTGACCTTTTCTCTGTTTAGAATCTGTATCTCCAGTCATTAGTGTGATATGATGCAGTTAATATAATGCTCTATCTTCTTTTTCTCTTTTTTAAAAAAAGTATTAGCACTGTTAGAAAAATAGGAATGGGCTGTGTACATGACATAAATAGCTGCATTTTTGTTTCTGTGAAGTATTACTCAGCATTGACCTTTACTCCTCAGAAACATTTAGAAAGATCCACTGCAATCTCGCAAACTCCATAATCTCTGTTTGGCTATAAATATACTTGTCTCCCTTGTTTTCTATTACTGTTCTTGCGAGTATTTGCATGTGTCTGGATCTGTTATGTCAGAGAAGGTTCTGTTGCATTAGCGATAATAGATGAGATTAGCATTACTATTTTGACATATTGTAAGTTATGCCTGTGACTTTAAAGTTTATTTCCAACACTTCCAATTTTAAGTATTTTAAGTATTTTGGGTAGTTTAAGTGTTTCTGCACTCCAACTTATGTATTTATGCTCAAATGTTAGTTTAATATGTCAAATGTTATATATTTTTAATTTAGAGTGTATCAATATAAAATTTGGAGCATGTCGGTGTAAATTTGTGCAGTCATGTTCCGAAGTTTATATTGACACACTCTAAATTTAAAAATGTTATACTTCAAACTATATATCTATGCTTCCAACTATATATTTTTTGCTTCAAGGCTCTGATCTCTAAAGTATGCTTCAAGTTTTATACTTGTAAATGTATGTTTCTAATTATTTAGTTAGAATTTGATATTTTACACATTATAAATATTATATCTATACCCTCTAGGGGTTATACGATTATTCTTAATATTTTATAGTTTATAAAATAAGAACAATACAAAGTTCTTAAAAGGTGAATTTCAGTCTCACCTGTCTTTTACAAGACTATTAAACGAGCGGTTAGTCAGCTCTTTCAATGACGTACAGAGCATGACAATATAAAACGGTTAAAATCAATAAATAAAATAAATATTTGCTGACCGGCATTTGTTTTCCGGAGAGTTCTGGGTTAAAGTACAAATTATATTCCAATCTGGCTTTGCCTTTCCTTGGATGGTTGAAGGCTATCATGCATTTTCCCCCTTCCGCCTTCAGGACTCCCACCGATTTAGTGACCAGTTCCCACTCTGACTGTAAGTAGTCCTGTGTAGTGAAGGTGATAATGTCTTCAAAAGTACAGACGCAACATTTCCTGGAAACTAATCAGGTTTGGGAAATAATACATTCTAAATCTAATCTAAAAAGGCCTGATAGATAGATAGATAGATAGATAGATAGATAGATAGATAGATAGATAGATAGATAGATAGATAGATAGATAGATAATACATTCTAATCTAAAAGGTCTGATAGATAGATAGACAGACAGACAGTCAGAAAGACAAACAGATGGATGGATGGATATATGAGATATAAGTAGCAAACCAGTAGAATATGGCGAATGAAATTAATTTTGTAAATTATCAATTTTATTGTAGGTGTCTTCAATTTTCAACGAACAAATAACCTGCGTAAAATTTGGCGCTTTCAAGAATTCTTCCGGTGTCCATGGTTCTTTCAAGAGTTGCCAATTCTTATCTCGGGCCCGACAGAAAGAGATAAAGTCTAGAGGATCTGTCAAGAACCAAAACTCGTCCAGTTCGTGGCAAACCTCTTCTTTTGTCTCCTCCCTGCAAGTGAAGGACACCACTGTATTATTAGTTCATGCATTGTAATAGTCTAAGGGGGCACAAATCTGTTATCAGTTTCTTCCTAGTGCGGTGTAAGGGACACAACTGTGTTCTCAATTCACATAAAGTATACAGCCCTGCTCTCTCTCGTCCTTACAAACACAACAACCGTCGATTAAAAAATAAAATAAAAAAATATTAAAGCAGAAATATTTTTAATCGGCTGGCAGGCACCTGCAAAATTTATTTCTTAAACTTAAAACTCATTTTTCGCGTGCCGCTGCGTATATGAGCGTGTGTGATTGTGTAAATATGATTGAGTATGAACATGTGTATATTTGCGCGCGCGCGCGCGTCTGTGTGTGTGTGTGTGAAAGAGAGAGGAGTTTCTTTGAGAGAGAAAGAGAGAAAGATGAAAATGTAAGAGTTGTTGGCAAGAATTCTGCCTTAAAGCAGTTTGATGATATGTTATTACATTGTGATTACATGTAACTGCCACAATTTCAAACTAATCGCCTATTTAAAAATAAGTTATATTATGCGTTCTTCTTGGAAAATCTAGAAAATATGCAAATGATAAAATAAGGGTTTATAAATTATTGACTTTTTATGTTGTTAAAGTTGCTACTCATTCCATTTTGCAATTGACATGTGCTTCTCTGAATGTTATTGTAATTTTACTTGAATGAAATAAATCTGTTCACAGACATTTGCGTGCAGTGATCTTTGGCAGTGAGTGAAATTACTGCGGGATTAAAATTTACCTTCACCGGTAGGTTACTACTAGCTGGGAAAAAAACTGAAAAACTTCGAGAAGTCTTAACTTGCTTTTAATTACAACGAACAAATTCGTGTTTATCTCTGTTTATGTTTGCATTCAATCAGTATGTTTACTTTACTCTAACTGGAACACCGGTTTCTTCCACTTTAATCCACTGGCCGTCTGTTAAACCATCCGTCGTGACCAGAGCCCAGGGCACGTTGATCAGCCGCCACGAGCCTTCCACGTGCACTGCATTCCAGCGACTGGTCACTTTCAGTTCCGTCTGACCCACCTCATAGCCAGCGCCCTTGTTGTGTCCGTCTATAATCACACAGGGAATCCCTGACTTCCTGAAACAAGAGTGCAAAAAGTAGGGTAATGGAGAAGTTGGCTTTAATATATAGCAAAGAAACAAAAAAAAAGCGTGCAAAAATTATGGTAAGGGAGAACTTGGCTTTAATATAGCAAAGATACAAAACAAGAGTGCAAAAATTAGGGTAAGGGAGTACTTGGTTTTGATATAGCAAAGATACAAAACAAGAGTGCAAAAATTAGGGTAAGGGAGAACTTGGCTTTAATATAGCAAAGATACAAAACAAGAGTGCAAAAATTAGGGTAAGGGAGTACTTGGTTTTGATATAGCAAAGATACAAAACAAGAGTGCAAAAATTAGGGTAAGGGAGTGCTTGGTTTTGATATAGCAAAGATACAAAACAAGAGTGCAAAAATTAGGGTAAGGGAGTACTTGGTTTTGATATAGCAAAGATTTTAAAAAATCAAGCGTGAGAAACTATTTTAATGATGCACCTTCTGGTTTAATATACATCAACAAAGACACCATCATTATCTCCATGCCCATCGTTATCAATGCAATTGTCTTTGTCTCCACATTGGTTACTAACGTCATCATCGTCATCACCATTATCAACATCCATCTACATCGTTATAGACTTTGTTGTTCTCATTTTATAAATGCTACTAGCATCATCAAAGCAGTCAAAATCATTGGCATTGTAGCATTTTGTGGAGGTTACTTCCCCTTTTATGGATTCATTTTTAAGTGTTTTTGATTCGTCTGAACTTTCATTGAAACAGGAAAGTTTGCGTCAGTTTTCCGCATTAGATTAGTAGTACCGCTAACTGATTGAAATGCTGCATATAACCACTCAGTAGCTTAAATTAATGACAAGCCATGCACGCCAAACACCCCACTCAAATCTAGAAATCTAAAAATAGGTCGGTTGAAGACGGCACAAAGTAAAAAAGAAAACTACTAACAACAGATTTGCTATACCACGATTTATCACCAACAACCCCACCTCCATCAACAACCCCACCTCCACCAACAACCCATTCTAATCGACTAAGAACATTTCTAATACCTACAACCAATATCACAGAACCACTTGACGTACTGGCGATGAAGTCATTAGTTAAAGCACTTGATTGTAAGCTTACCTGCACAGCACTGCGAAGAAATCAGTGTATAGTGCTCTCTCAAACTTGATTCGTTTAAGCCAGTCTTGTGGCGAGTCCCCCTTGACCACTTTGGGGAACCTAGTGGTCAGCACAGGTTGGGCCGAGAGCCACACAAAGATGGATCTAACTTTGGCTAGGTCAGAGGTCAAGCCTTGCGTGAGGTAGTTGATCAGTTCATCGTATTTGTAGATCAAAGTCTTTGGTGCCTTCGTGACCCATTATGATTAACACAATGATTAATTTAATTTACTATTGTAATCTAAAGAAAATGGTTGTGACCTAAAAGCATAAAAATAACTGCGTTCCAAAACATTAAAACAAGATGGCACAACTCCATCAATTGTTGTAACTATGTGTCATTTAGTTAAATGACTTTTTAATGATATGCCAAAGAATTACGTTTCAAATTATGGCATTAGAATAGTGTCATCACTTGTCTGAAGTGTTTGTAAAATTTACTTATTTAAAAAGAAAAACTACTGACCCCATTGTTTTGCTGTATAACAGCGCGGCTATAGGATACAGACTACTAGAAGTCCACACGTAATGAGCAATACGTGAATGTTTTTGACCACACGATATAACATTTTAACTGTTAGAGAACAATGTGACTTACATACGTGACGACACGATATAACATTTTAACTGTTAGAGAACAATGTGACTTACATACGTGACGACACGATATAACATTTTAACTGTTAGAGAGAGCAGTTTATGCATCCAAACATAAGAACTGGTAACGTTAGTAATCAGTTATTCTGACAAATCCGATACGCGTGCACACCATACACATCTAGAAAAACACGCTTACCTCCCTTGCACGTTTGTCCACGCTATGATATTCCTCAACATTGAAAATCTCCTCTTTACTGCCTTCGGGCGGCGACGGCTTCGGATAGCCATCTTGGAAAGCCGGTACATTAGCCATCTGAAGCCTATACCATCTTGGAAAAAAGAGAGATAAGGAGAGAAGAGGAGAGAAAGAGAAATTAAGATAATAGGAAAAAAAGAAAAACAGATGGAGAGAAAGAGATAGGGAGGGAACGAGAAAGTAAGAGAAATTAAGATATTAGAAAAAAGAAAAACAGGCGGAGAGAAAGAGATAGGGAGGGAACGAGAAAGTAAGAGAAATTAAGATATTAGAAAAAAAGAAAAACAGGCGGAGAGAGATAGGATGAGTGAGAGTGAAAGAGAGAAACTGAAAGAGAAAAGAAAGAATGAGCAAAGTTAAGAGCGATAGAGAGGTGGGGAGAAGAAGAGTGAGTGAGAGAGAGAATGGTAAAGAGTGATAAGGAAGGGCAGGATATGGAGAAAGTAAGCTAGAGAGGAAAAATGAGAGATTCAGAGAAAAATGAGAGATAGAGGGAAAAATAAGAGATATAGAGAAAAACGAGAGATATAGAATAAAGAAAGAGAGAGAGAGCAAGAGACGAAATAGAGTAATAAGAGAGAGACGAATGGAGAGAAAAAGATAAATCAAGAATGATATAGATAAAGAGAAGAAAGAGGGAGGGAGATAAAGAAAAAAGCAAAGAGATGGATAACAAGAAGGGGGAAAGAGAAAGGCAAAAGTGAGATAAAAAATGCGAAAGAAAGAGCGAGAGATAGAAAAATAAGAGAGAAAGGTAAAGAAATACTCAAGCAAGAAAGAAAGAGAAAAGCGAGTGAGAGAGAGAGAGAGAGAAAAATGCGAGACAGAAAAGTAAAAAGAAAAATAACAGAAAAAGGTAATAAGCAAGCAAGAAAGAAAGAGAAAAGCGAGAGAGTGGGAAAAAGGCAAGAGAGCGTGAGAAAGAAAGAGAAAAAGGGAAAAGTCATCGAGAGAGGGATTAAGAAAAAATCAAGAGAGAAAAAAAGCAAGAGAAAGATAAGAGAAAGTAAGGGTGAGAGAAAAGCAAGAGAGAAAGAAAGAGGAGAGGAAAAAAGCAAGAGAGAGAGAGAGATGAAGAGAAAAAGAAGAGAGAAGGGTAAAAAGAAAAGAAAGAGAAAGTGATAAAGTTTCAAGCTAATAAGCATTTACCAAAAGAAAAATTTAAGATTTGTTTTTAGTTTACATTTCTAGAATCAGTGTTATCGTTGATTCAGCAAGCTGAATTTGTAAACAAAGTTCAGTACACGAGCACTTAAAGTGCGGAAACAAATTATATGTTTCCGCGCAGTCAACTGATATCCTAGCAGCGTGTTCATTACAGACCAGGTTATGTGTAAGGACTTATTTTTCTAAAGACATTTAGGATCGCACAAACTTCAAATACCAGTCAGTTAGGAGGTACAAATATCAATTTTCAATCGAGCTGTTGCAATTTCCAAGGATAAAATAGTTGCAATAAATTAGCAACAAATATCGCATCAACTTCAAGACCTTTCCAAAGTTCTAAAGCAACATATTTGCGTTTATTGATGTCATGGTTTCGGCAGATTCACTCCTTAATATCATTAATGTGTTCTTGTTAGTGGTGGAAATGTAAAATTGTTCACTCCTTAATATCATTAATGTGTTCTTGTTAGTGGTGAAAGTGTAAAATTGTTCACTCCTTAATATCATTAATGTGTTCTTGTTAGTGGTGGAAATGTAAAATTGTTCTTCATACATCTAGAAGAAGCATTTTAGTGGGGTTAAAGTCAGGTAATCTCCACGGTGTGCAGGTTTTTAAGAAATGTTCCGTAATATAAAGCACCAGGCCCGAAAGAAACGCGCCTTTGCAAAATAATCGAGAATCTTCACACAAGAATGTACCCCTCAGTCCCCTTTCACTGCATTATTTGTACGGCCGAGAATGCTTACACTAAAACGTATCATTCAGACCCTTTTATCCCTTCAGTGCCTTATTTCTAAGGTGGAGAAATGTAAACTAATTTCTTAAAAAACTGTTATACATACAGTTATGAGCCAGAATCAACAGACTGGTGTAAAACCTCTGTCACCTTCACTCAATGTGTCACTGAATTTCAGTCTGAGTTCAAAGAACCATTTTGTTAAAGTCGATATTAGAAACAAAGTGGACAAGGTGACAGTTTACAGTAGTCCTCGTAAAAAATGTACCCGGTGTACCTAGAGTGCCTGTTATCTTGCCTGGCCAGGTAAAAAAAAAATGTAATAATCTATGTGGCATTTTTAAAAATGTACCCTGATAATGAAGGTGTACACTAGCTTCGATCTGCGGTTAGTGTTCATGATGGCATTACTTTGGGAACAGGGGAGAGAAGGGGGTCTATTACCAGTATGGTCGTGCTGAGCAACAACCAACTTATCGATGATTTATCTTCTCTTGGACCCGATATGAACCAAGAACCTTATCGCGACTCAGTAGTACAATCGGTAGGATTTGGGACTGTTTTTTAATTTAAAGAATACACACGAACTGATCTGCTATTTTGTATGCTCTGGATTGTGTGCGTGTTGCATGCGTTTTTAAGACTGCAAATGCATGTTTCTGTTAATTTATTATGTTTTTGGTTAAGTGCGTGTTGCATGCGTTTTTAAGACTGCAAATGCATGTTTCTGTTAATTTATTATGTTTTTGGTTAAGTGCGTGTTGAATGCGTTTTTAAGACTACAAAAGAACTCTTCGGTTAATTCAGTATCCTTGGGGTTGTATGTGTATTGTTTGGAGCTTTTCTGGACTACACACGAACTGTTCTGTAAATTTAGTATGCTTTGGGTTATGTGTGTGTTGCATGGGCTTCCTAAGGCTATACACGAACTGTTCTGTAAATTTAGTATGCTTTGGGTTATGTGTGTGTTGCATGGGCTTCCTAAGGCTATACACGATCTGTTCTGTGAATTTAATATGCTTTGGGTTATGTGTGTGTGTTGCATGGGCTTCCTAAGGCTATACACGAACTATTCTGTAAATTTAGTATGCTTTGGGTTTTGTGTGTGTTGCATGTGGCAACTATTAAAGCTACACATTCTGTTCTGTTAATGTAATATGTTTTGGCTTGTATGTGTATTGTTTGCGGCTATTTTAGACTGCACACGGACTATTTTGTTAATTTTAATATTTGTGGCGAACTTGTGGCTTTGTTGGACAACACGTGCAGTGTTCTGGTATTATGTAGGAAAACGTTAGCCGCCAGCTATATTTAGACAGCACTGGAATGACTGTTAATTCAGTATGTCTGGGTGTGCGATTGGTTTACAAGAGAATACATGGCCTTCTCTGGTAATTCATTGTGGTTGTGTGTGCGTGCGTGTGCGTGTGCGTGTGCGTGTGTGTGTGTGTGTGTGTGTGTGTGTGTGCCGCAATAGACCTTTCATCTTCACGATGTTCTCAGTCTTGGGCTGCATCTGGGGGGGGGGGGAGCCCCACAGTCTCGCGGTGCGTCTGAGGTAGAGGGCAGGAGGGCTTATACTGATATAAAAATATTCTTTTTTGGGCTTCATTTTAAAATGTAAAGCACGTCCTTCAGACCAGTTACCAAGGTAAAACGTAAAGCACGTCCATCAGCCCAGTTACCAAGGTAAAACGTAAAGCACGTCTATCAGCCCAGTTACCAAATTGGGTTCTCAGAGAAGATTCTAAGAATCCTGATGCATACATGGGTCATTGGGAGCTCTCGCTGTGAGTGTTGAAGTCTCTTCGAATCAAGTGGGTTAAAGAAGTCAGTGAATGAACTAAGTTAAATAAGTTAGACTGCAAAGTGGGTTAAAGAAGTCAGTGAATGAACTAAGTTAAATAAGTTAGATTGCAAAGTGGGCTAAAGAATAATTAATTAGACTGGACTGGTTTCAACAATTTGGAGATCATCTGGTTAAATAAATTAAGAAAAATCGTTTCAAAAATTGAAGAGAAATAAGTGGACAAAGATAGGCTTCACAAATATTTGCTTTAAAGCAGTAGAGGAAGACACTGGGTAAACAATTTGTGGAGTGAGTTGAGTGAAAGAAGAATGAGAGTGATCGATATTTTAAAAAAATTAGAGAGAGAAAATATAATGAAAAAGTAATTGGGTTAAACGGTGTAGAAAATTACCTTGGTTAAAGAGACTAGAAAGTGACCTTGGTTAAGGAATCTAGAAAGTGATCTTGGTTAATGAGTTAGAAATTATCTTGGTTAAGGAGTCTAGAAAGTGACCTTGGTTAATGATTTTACAAAGTGACTTTGGTTATTGAGTCTAGAAAATCACCTTGGTTAAAGAGTCTAGAAAGTGACCTGGCTTAAGGAGTCTAGAAAGTGACTTTGCTTTAAGGAGTCTACAAAGTTACTTTGGTTAAAGAGTCTAGAAAATGACCTTGCTTTAAGGAGTCTAGAAAGTGACTGTATGGGGTCATGGGCAAATTATGCCTGTTTTACTAACTAATATTTTATCCTCATTCATTTATTAAATTTGTTTTCATTTTTGTGTTATACATTTCTTTATGCTGGCTATTGCGACCGCGTGACGTAATTGCAGCATCACGCCATAAGCAGATTACTGACTTGTTAGAAGGTCACAGACTGTTAAAAGGGGTGTCAGTCACTATAATCAGATTACTGACTTGTTAGAAGGTCACAGACTGTTAGAAGGTCACAGACTGTTAGAAGGTCACAGACTGTTAGAAGGTCACAGACTGTTAGAAGGTCACAGACTGTTAGAAGGGATGTCAGTCACTATAATCAGATTACTGACTTGTTAGAAGGTCACAGACTGTTAGAAGGTCACAGACTGTTAGAAGGTCACAGACTGTTAGAAGGTCACAGACTGTTAGAAGGTCACAGACTGTTAGAAGGTCACAGACTGTTAAAAGGGATGTCAGTCACTATAATCAGATTACTGACTTGTTAGAAGGTCACAGACTGTTAGAAGGTCACAGACTGTTAGAAGGTCACAGACTGTTAGAAGGTCACAGACTGTTAGAAGGTCACAGACTGTTAGAAGGTCACAGACTGTTAGAAGGTCACAGACTGTTAGAAGGTCACAGACTGTTAGAAGGTCACAGACTGTTAAAAGGGGTGTCAGTCACTATAATCAGATTACTGACTTGTTAGAAGGTCACAGACTGTTAGAAGGTCACAGACTGTTAGAAGGTCACAGACTGTTAGAAGGTCACAGACTGTTAGAAGGTCACAGACTGTTAGAAGGTCACAGACTGTTAGAAGGTCACAGACTGTTAGAAGGTCACAGACTGTTAGAAGGTCACAGACTGTTAGAAGGTCACAGACTGTTAGAAGGGATGTCAGTCACTATAATCAGATTACTGACTTGTTAGAAGGTCACAGACTGTTAGAAGGTCACAGACTGTTAGAAGGTCACAGACTGTTAGAAGGTCACAGACTGTTAGAAGGTCACAGACTGTTAGAAGGTCACAGACTGTTAGAAGGTCACAGACTGTTAGAAGGTCACAGACTGTTAGAAGGTCACAGACTGTTAGAAGGTCACAGACTGTTAGAAGGGATGTCAGTCACTATAATCAGATTACTGACTTGTTAGAAGGTCACAGACTGTTAGAAGGTCACAGACTGTTAGAAGGTCACAGACTGTTAGAAGGTCACAGACTGTTAGAAGGTCACAGACTGTTAAAAGGGGTGTCAGTCACTATAAACAGATTATGAACTATGCTTGAACGGTTGTAGGGAGGGGGTTCTTATTCAAGCCTGACACTCGATAACCTTTTTAATATGTTTTCCTGCTGATGATTTATGGATTTACATAAATAGCGAGAACCAAATTGGGAATTCGTTTACAACAAAGACCTTGCCTAACTTATAGAGGCTGCATTTATTTCCGTGAATCAAAGATAAACCCGCCGAATATTCATGCAAGGTAACATATCGATTTCTTAATAGTTATTAATTATATTTTATTAAGAATGTTGTAGCATGATCTTGTATTTTTCTAATTGTAATTGATAAATTGTTGCTATTTTCTCCTGATGTGGTTGCCAGAGAATAGAATGAAATCAAGTTAACATGTGTTTCATAATTTGTAAAAATTAACTGAGATGTATAATGATGTTGTGGAATGCTATTTCATCTCCACTGAAGTAAATATTAATTTGACTATTGTAAAACGCATGTGTGCATTTGAAACATTTCTGTTTGATCTAATAATCATAATCCACACGTGTGGTGATATAATTCTAATTGTAACATGCATGTGTGTAAACCCAAAGAAAGAATGTAAAGACTCGTCAATTAAAAAAAAACAACTGACATTTCAACACGTAAACGTCATTTTAAAAAAAACACCCCACAGATATCGCAGATCAACAAAGGCTTTGAGACTGTTGTTTTGACAGCTTCGTGAAAGAACCCCGTGTCAGATTAATGTTACGATGGGCAGCAAAATTACAGTTGGTTTACGAGATATAAAGGACTGTACGTTGACACTGTATTAAATGGACATTGTGATGACGCACTGCATTACTCAGAACTAATGTTCACTGCTTTCGTATTAAAATGTGCATTGTGGGTCAACAAATCTCGGTGAGCTTGATTCAGAGGCTTTTTCTGACATCAAACTGTTATATTTCGACAATGTCAAAAATAATTGAAATATTATTTAGAAGTATTGGAGAGCTCTTGGAATAATAAAGATTATAATAATAATAAAAATGATAATGAAGATTATAATAATATAAAAAAATAATAATAAAGATTATAATAATAATAATAAAAATGATAGTGAAGATTATAATAATAATAATACTCATAATAAAGATTATAATAATAATAAAATAATAATACTCATAATAAAGATTATAATAGTAATGATGTTGGTAATAATGGTGATGATAATAATAGTAATAATAATAACTTCATAGTTCTATCAATGAACTCGACTATCTGAGGTTAGTAGGGGCGTAGTAGGGATTGGGGGGGGGGGTGCTTTGGAAGAATCCCTCAACAGGAGTGGGTCTCAAACACAGGAGACTCAAATTTATTATCTTGCACGAGTTTTTGCCTTTTAATTTTTGGCCGCACCACCTTTTAATCAAAAGAAAGATTTTCAAGGTCACATCCAAACGTTATCATGGCCATAAATTTTTTTATGGCGCTTCGGGGGGAAAAAGTTGCAGCTGGAAGTGATGGCCAATGGCGTTATAAACTGCGCAGTCAGGAAATAACACGCGATGCAGACACAAATTAAAGAAAAGTTCTTTATTCTTCAGATATACAAGATGGGCTAAATAAAGTTTTAATAAATGATAAGGAATACAGCATGATTAATACGAGAAAATTTCGACAACAGACGACTGACTACGAGACATTTCTGTAGGTATGTATTATGGCAAATATCAACAATCCTCTCTTGATTCAAAACCCACCCAACCCTTCTTTACTCCACCCCACCCCTAGTCCCTGAAATGCACACCACTCAATTGAAGCCATTTGCTTATTCCGGTCCTGGGAAGGGGCGACATCAGAACCGGAAATCAGCTTCATCCCGCCAAAGCTGACCGATTTAGTGAGTCATATTTTCAACACTTGATCTTTTCGTCTCTCGCAAACTGAATGTGTGCCAGTCTTGAGACGTTTCCTCTAGGCCAAAATTCTTCTCACCGGAAAACTTAACTCTGACACACATGCTGGACTAATGCCGTGAAATCTGTGTTCGAGTAACCGCGGGAAAGTTTAGCAGACTGCACACACGCGCGCTCGTGTATACAAGAATACACAAACACGCACACACAATTTTTGTTTTCTTTTAAACCAATCCCGCCCTTCACTGCAGAGCTAAATTCACGGACATACTAGGAAAGTCGTAGGTTTACATCTTCTTTTAAAATCCTTAAGACACGCTCTTATAAGTTAATCGATCTTTCACCTTTTCAACATCTATCACCCCACCTCCACCACTACCAATACCCTCTAAAGTCTAAATAAACCAACTGAACACATGGCGTCTGACAAAACCTTCCAAATTAAAATGATTCATGATACAGTTTCAAACACTTAACCTAACGGTAAACTTGAAAATGCATGGTACCCCACTTATATTATTTCTTATACATATAAGTTGTTTTTTTCTTTTGCTGTCTACAACAGTCTTTATGCAAGTCAAATCCCGAGCAACGGATTCAGCTAAGGAAGTGAATCCATTGTTTTGGAGAAAGTTATTTACACTCTCGACGCACGATGCCATCCCAGAGATTCCAGAGATTTTGAAAGGAGTGGTCGCGCCTGGCAATTGGACTCGCTTTCGATGCATGAAACACTTAGCCGGAGAGGGAAGTGCAGAAATGTTCGCTGTCGTAGCTTCTAGTGTTGCAAGCAAACCCTGCCGGACACCTGCAAGGGTACGTCATTACTTCATTCTCGTCCGTCATGCAGACGTCGATATTACCGGGACGGACGCTGCACTGGCGCTGAAATAGCAGAAATACAGAATGGATAAGTTTGGGAACAGTCATTGAGATTGGTTAAGTTTTAACCAATCATAAAAAAGTTCCCAAACTTAACCAATCTCAATGTTTGGGAACAATTATAGTGATTGGTTACGTTTAGGAACAGTTCTTGTGATTTTTTAAGTTTGGGAACCGTTATAGTGATTGGTTAAGTTTGGGAACAGTTATAGTGATTGGTTAAGTTTGGGAACAGTTATAGTGATTGGTTAAGTTTGGGAACAGTTATAGTGATTGGTTAAGTTTGGGAACAGTTATAGTGATTGGTTAAGTTTGGGAACAGTTATAGTGATTGGTTAAGTTTGAGAACTTAATTATAATGATTATCGGCTATAGTTGTCTCCATCCAAATATCTTTAAATGAGTAGATATCATCAATGCTGTCTTCCTTGTCTACTGCATTTCTCGACTACCCTTATCCCCACACATCCCGCCGACATTTTATTTATATAGAAAAGTATAAACTAGAGATATTAAATTTTGGTAATAAAATTCTTCTCTCTGACTTTATTTATTATATTTTAATAGTCACTTTTCACCACTGTACACATATATATATATTGTTCATAATGTTAGACTTTAATATACGGTGACTGTATTTAAAAGTGTGTTTGCCTGTTTGTGTTCATGTAGATGTAAAAAAATCTGTTTTCAAACTATATCGTATTGTGTGTATCATATAGCAGTGAGTGTGAGTGTGTGTGAGTGTGTTTGTATGTATGTATATATGTGTGGTGTGTGAGTGTGTTTGTGTGTGTGTGTGTGTGTGTGTGTGTGTGTGTGTGTGTGTGTGTGTGTGTTCTTCATTATAACTACGATATAGTTATTTCTTACGGTGCTAATGGTGACACATATGTCTGTGCACGTGTGTGTTAGAGTGTGTATGTGTGAGGGTGTGTGTGTGTGTGTGTGTGTGTGTGTGTGTGTGTGTGTGTGTGTGTGTGTGTGTGTGTGTGTGTGTGTGTGTGTGTGTGTGTGTGTGTGTGTGTTTCATACAGGAACACACGACGATATAAATTACGTACGGTCGTAATGTTCACACGCGTCAAAAGACGACTCACCTTGGCGTTTGCACATACGAAACTCATGTGCAGGCGGTGGTCGCTGCCGTAGTATTCGGAGTGCCTCACCAGGGGACGTAAGTCACTGCACAGGCAGCGTATCGAGGACACTTCAGATGGAACGTGCGAAAACCCGTTGACCTCTAGTGCCACCTCACCATTTTCACAAGTTCGCTGTGGTTGAATGGCATTGCAGAACATCATGCTGATTGTCATATTATACGCTAAGAGAGAAAAAAAACCTCGGTGACAGTATTTTTTTTTTAAATTAAAAAAAGACATGTATATGAAATGTATACAATGTACGTATGTTTGGTTATATCGTTTCATAATATTGACACCTGCTGTGTACTATCAAGATGAGGGCCAGTACAGGACAGTTTATTGTCTGCAAGCGGAAGGTACTAGTTTCACAAGCGGCAGATCATGTCCATGGAATATTTTTCGACTATTGCTAACACCAAGGGTTGGGGAGTCGGCCAAAAATTTTCTGACTCTGACTCCTGATATTTTAGAAATCCTACTCCCGATTCCAACTGTAGTTTATTACTAATAACATATGGTATAAATTATATATTTATATGGATTTATATGTGTGAGTATGGTATAAATGTCAATAAACGAAGAAGTGACTTTCATAGATTTCATTTTCAAACTAATTTTCATATGTAAAATAATATATTACAAAAAAAAACCTCAAATCATATTTAATAAGGTACTGTTTATATAAATTGAATTAGTTCTTTTAAAAATTAGCTTCTAATAGATCCAGATTTATTACTACTCTCAAATAGGAATTGATTTATGAGGGCAGAAAACGAACGTCCTACAGTGACTTGTGTCGTTGGCAACGCCACTCGTGACAGTCAAAGCCCATCTGAACAAATCTCCGGATAGCCAGGGTATTGCATTTTTAGTGCTCATTTCAAAAGTACGGTCAAATTTCTTAACCTCTTTCAGTGCTTGGTAAATATTTATTTTGAATATAGGTTAAATGTGATGGTTTTTTCTTTCTCCGAAACGTCCCAAATTTAAGCCTCGAAGTTTTGACCAATCATGTATGCCTAGATACTTTTTCAAAGTCTTCATCTCCATGGCTACTGTTGATGAGGATAAAGAAGGTGATTGAATGACACAACTGTTACAGAATCTATGAGAGGTCAAACACAACCGAAGTATTTGATATTTCACGGAACACGTGCTAAATTTCCCAAGTCAAATGAAATTTGAAAATCAACTTTGTCAAACCCTGTGGCCTATTTTTTAATTCAGATGATGATGATGATGGGTCACAAAAGACACTAAGGAACTGATTCTGGAAAATTTCCACGTTCCTCGGCACTTTCTTGTCTTGTTTTGTAATGATACCAGTTAAAATGGGGGGGGGGGAGGAACAAGCAACGCGCATGTTCCAACTCACTAAATGGTAGTCAGCTGGATTTGTTTACCTTGTGTATATATGTTTCTATGTCTTTCAAACAAAAGAGAGAGAGAGAGAGAGAATTGTCTAAAGTAACCCTGCCACCATATCAGGACATGTCCAGCACTGAGGGATCACTGACAAGAAAGACTCTCGCCTCGCACACTCATGGTTCACCATCCACATGAAGAGGTAGAGGGAACTTCTACTGCTAACTTACGTGTGTGAAAATGTTCAACTAAACTCAGAACACTTACTGTCAATGTTCAGCTGCCTGATGACCACGTGATTCCGCTGTCCCTCCCAGTCATCGGAACACACCTTGGAGTATGAGCAGGAGCAAGGTTCAGTTCCCGCACTGATTGTATCTTCTATGTCCACTCGGAGGCGACAGGGCTTGTTCTGGCTGGTACAGCGAGGGGCGCTGCGCTGGATACACACAAATGAGATCGATTGATTGATTAAACGATTGACTGACAACCGGGTTGTTGTTTTGTTTTTGTTTGTTTTTTTATACGAGAAATGAGGGAACGAGTTATTTTAAAGGCAAGGAATTGAAGAGGGTAAGTAATGAATTAGATTTATATAGGTCAAAACTTTTGTAGACACAAGTGTTTGAAACAGGTCATTGTGGTATGGGGGGGAGAGATAAAAATCTTACTTTTTTAAACAGATGTAAAAATAGAATTTGTTTCTGGTACTCTCCCTTGGTCGTTTGTTTGGGCTAGTTAGTGGTGGTGGTGAGAATTTCCCCACAATTGACCTTCACCTATACCCTAAGTTTGCGTGATTGTAGGAGTTTAGACTCCGAGAATTAGCAAATAAACAGTTAATGAATAATAATAACATTATTAACACTCTGCCCTTATGCAGAATTATACCGTGATTACAACAAATCGAGACGTCAGCAAAAGCTGACAGCGAAAGTCAAAACATATAATGAACAACAACAAAAATATCCCACGTCTCTTAACCTCCTCCCCCCCAAAAAAAAAAATAAAAATAAAATAATAATGAAAGAAAAGAAGTACTAGCAAACAGTAAACAACAGAAAGAAAAGAAATCTTTAAAAAAAAAAAGAAAGAAAGAAGAAATCCTTATTGGTGGTACTTCGAGATAATTCAAGTAGAGAAAATACATACATAAATGTGTGGATGATTAAAAGGAATTATAAGTGGATAGCTAAATACATACATAAATGTGTGGATGATTAAAAGGAATTATAAGTGGATAGCTAAAAAGAACAGCTTAATATGTTACTTATTAAAAAAAAAAGAAATCAGAATGACAGATGGATGGATGAACGAATGATGGTTATGCAGATAGATAGATAGATAGATAGATAGATAGATAGATAGATAGATAGATAGATAGGAACTAGCTTGTCTGGTTTCCAGAACTGTTGGGAAAAAAAATACAAATTGAACGAAGCCCTCAGAAACTCGTTCAAATAGGCGCTTCCTCTACACCAGAGAAAGTTATGAGAAGCGCGCGCGAATCTGTCTGTCTTTCGTTCCCGTCTCACCTTTCTTCTCTATCCTTCGAACTAACGTGTATGCACATAACACACACAAACGCAAAAATAATTTAATGCAAAGTACGTATTTACAACCAGTAATGTCTCTGCGCGGTTACGACCCAGAAATTCCAACTCTATGTCGGCTTTTGCACTCTGCCAGTTAAAATAAGGACAGATTATACACACTTTCAGATTTGACGACTAGAAAGGTGTAGGTCTGTAGGACATCCTGAGACAGGTTAAATGTCCTACGTATGCGCGGGACAACACTCCTTAAGACTTGATGGTTACACCTAAGGACCTATTAAGAAAGAATGCAGTTTAGACCTTTTCTTTGATCGGGAGGTAGTGGTGCAGTGTTATTAAAACAGCTTACATGACTTGTTTAGTAGAAAAATGGGATTATAAAAGAAACGAAAGTGCAAGAAATATGTATTTAAGATAAGAAAAAACAATCAGTTAAGTAAAATAATGCTAATTAGATATGTGCATATGTATTAAATATAACTATATTTTCAAGGGTTTTATAATGGAATTAAGTGGTGCTAATGCTGAATAGGGGAAACAAAGAGATTTAATTTGGAAAGATAAAGTACTGTTGGCACACCCTCTCTATACATGTATCAATCTAAATCACTTATTTGATATGATTTCAGAGATTTTCGGTTAGTGAAATGCATCGGAAATGGGCCTTCAAATTTTCTTTTTATATCTGTCTGCACCCTTTATAATTCAGCTGCTATCGCGGTGTTAATTATATGGCAGGCCGTGACTGACCTGTAGGTCACAAAAACAAGTTCTGTCAGTGTAACTTCATCTTGAGTTGTCGGACTTGAGGGAAGCGCAGACACACTCGTGCGCATCGCGGACTTCCGCACTCGCGACTTCGAACACGTGCTGAAAATTTAATTAATACGGTCAATGAGTCTCCTTCTCACTCTCTCTCTCTCTACATGTCAGTGTATACTTGTGCTTCTGTTGGCATCTTTCATTCTCGCTCAAATTCAAATCTAACAAAAGACCTTGATACAAATGGACCACCACATTCAATCCGGGAATTAGTAGACCTTGATACAAATGGACCACCACATTCAATCCGGGAATTAGTAGACCTTGATACAAATGGACCACCACATTCAATCCGGGAATTAGTAGACAAAATTATATTATGCGCATGTCTGTGTGCCAGATTTATCCGGAAACTTCCGTTTCTTTGTAGCCCTGAAAGGAATACTGATATAATCTGCTAACAGCTCTAATACAGTGACTAGATTCTTTAGGTTAACGGTTAACCTATGTACGTTGTAGTCACTGATACGATCTGCCGACACCCTTAATACATTGCTTAGAATCTTCAGGTTAACTTGTGTACCTTGTAACAACTGATAGAATTGACAGAAAATATATTCTGATATTGATTAGGCATAATCAAATTTCAAATCTTCAGTTTGCAAATTTACTTTTGAATGAGTAGTTTAACTTACATTTCATCAGTAGAATGTAACAATTCAATGAATCAAGTAACAACACATTTCTAGATAATGCACATATTGATGTTTGCTCATATTCTGTTTATTAAACTAGCTAAAGTCACTTGTTTAGTTGTTACCTTCTAGTCTTGATTTGTTTTTGCACTTAAATTTCTGAAAAACATTCCATGCTTGATTCGAAGCTTAGCAGTAGTTAGACATTTTGAAATGTGTCAGCTGAAAATGAGGAGTTATTATGTTTGAAATTCTGGGTAGAATTCATAAATAAAGTTAAATATGTATCCATATATGTTAAAATTACTCTACATATTTTATGACTTTTTATACACATATCTTTATCTTGATAAGCATACAGCATGGATAACAATCATCGAATTGTAAAAAAAACAACAACAATAAATGGAGACTTGATAGTATTACGTGAATCAGCACATCCATGCTTCGTAATGTTCCACGCTTCTTGCTTATAAACTTATACGGGTATTTATTCGCTTGGGTAGATTAATTGGGTAGACTATTGCACTACAAGTTACGGTGAATGTGTGTCAACAAAAACAAATTGAAAACGCAGCAAAACACTCGTAAAAAGAAAAACAAATTGAAAATGCAGCAAAACAGACTCATAAAAAGAAAAACAAATTGAAAACGCAGAGAAACTGCTCGGAAAACGCTAAATCTACAATCGTCGTCTTCGTTTAACCGGCAGCGCACTCACAACGACTACAATCCATACAGATCAAACTAAAACGCAGGAAGCGAATGTATTACAATCTATAAATGCACTTTTTGGGGGTGGGGGTCTAAGTTTAAAGTATGCTTCCAGTCCTGTAACAGTTTATCTTTACAACGCCTTCTTTAGTGCAAAACAGACTCTGGCTTCAGACCTTTCGGCAGAAAAAAAAGAGAAAAAATATTTTAGACTCATTTTAGAGCGTCAAGACATAAATGACGGCATAAATGACGACAAAAATAGATGAATATCCATGATTCACTGTGCCAAATGAAGTAAGGAAGTGCCAGAGGGGGGGGGGGTCTAGGATTTCGTTTTCAAGGGACGGGAGGGGGGGGTTACACTATATATGATGTCAGTAATACAGTACAAGGAGCGATCTCTAATTAAGGCAGTTATAAAAAAACACAAACATTAGAAGGCCAGCATATCTTCGTTAAAATTCCCCACCCCACCCTTCTCAGCCTGTTTATCTGAGACTGGATGGAATATCGTTCGAAAATCGTGAGAGGAAAAGAAATACAATTATACTGGGATCCAGTTAAAATTCCAACTAATGCTAACATCTAATTTACCAAAGCAAAAATGATATTGCTATGATGAATTCATACGCATAACGATATTTTGCGCAGTACAATATTTACTCACCACGTGACTAACTTGGCGGGTGTGTACAAGCTAGAGCCATGTTACCTACAGAATTTCTTTTTATTAAATACCGTGTTATACATAATTCTTTTTATATTCTAGGCTACAATAACGGCATACTCATTAACTGAATTTAAAATAAACATGCTACTTTACAGCCACCACACAAATAAATAAATAAATAAAATACTGATCTGCAAGACAATCTCAGTTTGAAACATTTTCTAACTTTCCAAACGAAAGCATATTTTTCTGCTTTAAAAACATTAAGATATTAACGCAATACCGCAATACTTTTTCGGGCAAATGTACATTTTTCCCCTTAAACAAAAAAACAAAAGTTAAACCCACGGGTAAAACTGATCTTATTCATTATGCGAATGGATAGTGAGAAAGAGTCTGACGCTAAATTTTTACTTTTTTACAATCGTCATCATTGTATTCAGTCTTAGTACACAATCGCTATTGCTGAAATGAACTGACTAAAACTGCCTGAGAGATGAGACGTAATAGAGTCACATTTACAGGAATGTGTTTGTTGTGTTCCGCACGGCGTCAATGTTTCGTAAGGTGTCAATGTTTTGTAGGGATCAAGTTTTGTAGGGTGTCAATGTTTCGTAAGGGTCAATGTTTCGTAGGGTGTCAATGTTTCGTAAGGGTCAATGTTTCGTAAGGTGTCAATGTTTCGTAGGGTGTCAATGTTTCGTAGGGTGTCAATGTTTCGTAAGGGTCAATGTTTCGTAGGGTGTCAATGTTTCGTAGGGGTCAATGGTTCCAAGGTGAGAATAATTTTAAGGATGACAATAATTTGTGGGATGTGCTGTGTTGAGCACTATCGACACTAAAGAAGTGTTGATGACACTAATGACGATCTTGGGCATACGAGGTAGGTGACAATGACCGACAATCAATTTTTATACAGAGACAAAAGGAACAAATATTAATTCTTGTAGAACTCTTGAACCATGTGAGAGTGTTTTGTGACGTAACTAAAGTGCTATATAAGCAAAAGATAAAATAAAATAGCCAGAGAAAACCAGGGATAAAACAAACAGGGAAGAGGAAACGAAATTTAAAATACAGCACTTTCTCAAAGTGCAAGGCGAACAAAAAGAGACAGCAACACGTATACAACATTATGTTGTGCAAAAGTGAGATGTGCAAAAATGTGGTATGCAAAAGTTAGATGTGCAAAAATGTGGTATGCAAAAGTGTGGTGTGCAAAAGTGCGATAGGAAAAGTAAAATGTAGTAAAGTGTGGTGCTGAAATGTGTAAATATGTTAATATACCAAAGTTTTACGTGCAAAATTTATTACGCGAAATGTGCAAAAGGATGATATTAAAATATAAGTTGTGCAAAAGGTGTGTGGTATTGAATCAATACGGTGTGCAAAAATGTGTGATTGCAAAAGTGCGCTATTCAAATCCAAATGTTCAAATATTAATATGAAAGAGTGTGTGCAAAAGTATCAATGTGCGAAAGTTACATGCAAATGCATTAAGTGCTATATACAAAAGTTTTAGGTACAAAATTATTAAATGCTATGTGCAAAAGTGTTAAGTATTAGGTACAAAAGTATTACGTGCTATACAAAAGTGTTAAGTGGTAGGTACAAAAGTGCGCTGTTTAAAAGTAAGATGTGCAGAAGTGTGGCGTGTAAAACAAAAAACAAACGTGGTATGCAAAAGTGAAGTGTAAGTTGTCGTATGCAATACTGATTGTGCAAAAAATAAGTTGTGCATAGGTGAAGTGCTACTGTAAAAATGTGCAAACGTAATACCCCTTGATTCACTGCATAATGACGTGTAACAAGTACAAACAGCACACTGTCATTTTGCAAGGCGACTGACAAGACTATCGAAATGCGACGACACGGTGCTGCTAAACATGATGACAGGTCTCACTGTTTTCATTCAACTCTGGCCCATAAAAATTATGAAAACATGATGACAGGTCTCACTGTTTTCGTTCAACTCTACGCCTATAAAAATTAAACGATTGTGTGCATGAACAAAATATTTCTGGATATGGGATGCAGATGGGGTGAGGTGTGGGAGAGAGCGGTAAACACAATAACCGATAGTGGTCTTCTGTGAGAAAAGAGTTTTTGGCTCAAACCTTACGAGAGGTCCATGATGTCTAAGTTATTAACAATTCTTACTAATTGTCCCATCAGACCTTACGAGAAGCCAATGATGTCTAAGTCATTAACAATTCTTACTAATTGTCCCATCAGCCAGCTTCAGCAACAATTTATCTACCCTGCTGGCTACAATTATCAATCGGGACTGAGGTATTCAAGGGAACAATTGAAGTATCCAACTGTGTGAATCAGCAGGCACGGCGGGAAGGTGAAGGGGGTGGGTGGGTGGGGGTCGTCGGAGCTAAGTCTTAATTAAAACTTCCAGGCACTTTGCAAGACTTGTTTTGCAAGTCGGGGGGGGGGGGGTCTCCAACACCCCCTACCTCCCACCTGCTTTGACTAAAAGTAATAGCCCCGTTTACGTTAACTGCGTGTGGGTTACAAAATATTTCAGAGGTCGGAGACAACAGCCTAAAACTGTCTTATTTTGTGAGAACAGTAGTTTATCTTCAATCCTCGCGTAATGTCAGTGTTATCTAAGTCATTAACCATTTCGACTAATTGCCCCATTGAGCTTGAGCAAAAGTTTACGTGCTGTGCTGACTGCAATTACCAGTGGGACACGCGGGAGCAATTGAGGTTGTCAGGCTGTGGGAATCGGAAAACAGGGAGTCGAAACTGATACGCAACCAGGTGTCAAATTCCAGGACTTCTTTATGATTCCTGCTTGCTTGTCGGAATAGGATGGGGTGTGAGTCAATCAGGAAATGGGGAGGGTGTGTGCGGTAACTGCGGATCGTGAGACAAAACAGAATAATCTTCAATAAAGTACGTCTGAACTGCTGGTATTTGGTAATATCAGAGAAAATGTGGAATATATCCATTTCCATTTTCTAGACACAATTTGTCTAGTTGTTTCAAACAAAATGACTGCCTGAAAAAACGCGAACAGAAGGAAATAAAAGTTAAAAGCATATCTTACTCTAAATAATCAACACAAGCATGTACCGATACCGCCATTAAATTTACTAAGGTTTAAATTTGAATGTCTTGTTTCCGTGAATGTAAATCTCAACCTTGCATACTGCCAATGCTAAACTGGACATTCAGGCCAGACCCATGGCACGGAAATTACCAGCTCTGGTGTGGGACATTTGAAGCTATAGATGTCTGAGACAACTACGTTTACCTTATATGAATATTGCATTATTTTATAGTATTATAATTTATATACAAAATTAGGAGACAGAGTAGCCTGTGTGTGTGTGTGTGTGCGTGCGTGCGTGTGTGTCTGCGTGTTACACTAACCAAGAGAATATGCTGAAGAGAATATATATCTAAGTCACATTTATGAAACATATACATGTAATGAAATAAACAAGTATTGTGTGCTCCATGCAAATAACATTGAAGCCAGCAGTTCTGGTCTCAGAAAAGCGATGAGCAAATTAAACCAAAGTTGTCTTGCACGCACATTCTTGCCTAAGTTTCCTGTCAGCAAAATAAACTGAACAGAAGTGAACAATATACAAGCACAACAATGTGATTTGGGTGATTGTGAGTTGGTACTCGCTGTTTCTCGTACTTTTATTAAACATAGGCTGATTACGAAAGCCAATTGCAATAGAATCATTTCTACAGCTAAGTTCAAAAATACATATATAAGTCCCTTTTCTAAGTAAAAAAAATTAATTAGCAGTGAGATCCAAATTCTTTACGTTGGTACTGTGTTGGTTTGTTTGTTTGTTTTTAAACCATATTGTGCTAGTATTTTTGGTAGAGATGGGACCGACTATTTTTTAGCATTCTCGCTTGCTGACTGAAGTTCAAATTTTGTGGATGTCATTTCTGTTCCTAAGATCTGAAATCAGTAATAAACAACAAGAGGAAAAAACAAGACTGGCTTATACCTTGCTCACTACTGAAGACAACTGTATGGCACTCAATCACGACTGAAACTCACACTCTACCACCCCGGGATTATATTTCCTCAAACACACCCGACTCCTTCCTCCCTACGCGAATGATCATTTCAAAATAGTGCCCACTTCCAATGTAAGTTAAAGTGCGGGCCATAACATAAATCTCCAGTTAATTTATAAAAGTTAGACAGCAAAAAAGGCGAAGCACGGAGAGGCTGCAAGGAACTGATTAGTGAACGATACTCACTAGATTGAAGGGGTTGAAGAATCGTGGAACGGCTGCCTGACAGAGATAAAGCGTGGCCAGTAAGGTCAGGCAGATGTAGACGCTGCCCATTTTTCTCCACTTATTTAAAACAACTTTCGGTCAACTCCTAAAGAATAGTCTCCCCCTGAGTCAGTAAGTGAACGTATCCGCTTGTCAGTAGTGATACAAGTGGCCACTCAAACAACGCGCCGAAAAGATTATCTCTTCCCGTTCAAAGTTATTTCCCTGCTCTTGAGCATTAAGGCAGAGAGCTAATGAATATACCCAATACTGGCGATGAGAATGCTTCTCTCCCTTGTCACCGGCAGATGTACTACTTGCGCATGCGCTAATGCCACCTCCACACAAGAGGTTTGTCAAACTTTACTACTTTCTAGACACCGAACTGGAATAGACGTTGCTCTAACGCAGATTAAATTTGAAGTGACCAGCTGCCGGGCCCAGTTATACATATATACTGATATCTGCGTCTCTGAAGCGTTTTCTTTAGCGTGGTAAATAGGAAGATGTAATGCGCGCGGTTGTGGTGACCTTTGTCTACACGTTGAGAGTGCTCCCATGGCACACCGACTTTTATTTTTATTTTTAATCTGTAACTACTTTGTTTCTGCCGCGTAGGCGGAGCCGACAGATAAATAAATGAATCACCGCCGCCTGGGGAACCAATTAGCCAAAAGCCGTATCGGACTCAGACAAACTAACGCGCCTGTCACAGTTAGGGTCCCTGTCGCGCCCCACCACCCCACCCATCTTCTTCCTCCTGCTCTGCGAGTGTATTCATTTAGTCCCGTAGTTTGTTTTCTGCACGTAGACTGGCTGGCTCCCATGGTTTTTTTTCTGCACGTAGACTGGCTGGCTCCCGTAGTTTGTTTTCTGCACGTAGACTGGCTGGCTCCCGTAGTTTGTTTTCTGCACGTAGACTGGCTGGCTCCCGTAGTTTGTTTTCTGCACGTAGACCTGCTGGCTCCTGTAGTTTGTTTTCTGCACGTAGACTGGCTGGCTCCTGTAGTTTGTTTTCTGCACGTAGACTGGCTGGCTCCCGTAGATGTGTAACTTCCTTTGGTTTATCCGGATCCCAACACTTTGACTCTTTGTTTTCTTTCTGCGCCACCACCCACCCACCACCCAAAGATTTTACGGCTCCAAAAATTTGTCATTTATCTGAATCTGGGTCTCGTAATTTGTTTGGCTCCGGTATTTTTTTCTGTTTCCCGGCCTAGAGTGATTATCAAAATGTGTATCCCTTGCTTTTTTATCTTCTGTACTTGGCATCCAAGATGTTTTGACTTTGACCTACTTTGACCCTGGCTTGCTTACTAGTTTAGCTAGAAAAGTCCAATTTTTGCTTCTCGAAATTTTGTGTCTTGTAGTTTAAATCTCGCACTGGATGTGGCTCTCTTACTTGTCTGGCTTTAGTGTTTAGACCGGCTTATTTAGTTGGTTCCCCAACTTGAATATATTTATTTGGCTCAAATTGATTACTTGTATTTTGTCTGACTCCGACCCTTACCTGGCTTATATTTTCTACGACACATGCATTTGTCTGGTTTGTGACCTTATCCCTCACAGGGATTACTTAATACTTTGTCTGGCTCACAGGGATTACTTAGTAATTTGTCTGGCTCACAGGGATTACATATTAGTAATTTGACTCACATGGGATATTTCTTAGTACTTTGACTGACTCACATGGGTTACTTATTAGTAATTTGTCTGGCTCACAGGGATTACTTATTAGTAATTTGACTTATTTCTTAGTACTTTGACTGGCTCACATAGTTATTTGTTTGTATCTTGGCTCAGCTAAGTTACTTGTTCACAATTTGGCTCAATTGGGTTGAACTTTGGTCTGGCTCATAGTGTTTATTTATTAGTACTTTGACTTATATAGGATATTTCTTGGCACTTTGACTGGCTCACATGAGCTACTTGTTAATACTTTGACTGGCTCTCATGAGTTACTTGTTAGTACTTTGGCTCACCTGGGTTCTTTGATTGACTCACTTGCTTGTTGAGCTCTTGCATATTGCCTAGCTCAGTGGTTCTCAAACTTTTTCTTTTCACGGCGCCCTTAGTGACTCATGATTTTTCAATGGCGCCCTTAGTGTACCAGAATTTTTCCACGGCGCCCTTAGTGCATCAGGATTTTTTCCACAGCGCCCTTAGTGCATCAAGACTTTTCCCACGGCGCCCAAAGTCAGAAAACGCCTACCAATTGCGCTTATGTTAGTACAGTTAAGTATATTCCGCGGCACTCGTTGGGAAACACTGGCTTAGTTCCTAATGTTTCGCGTAGTTCTACTACCTCATCTGGCTCTTGAGCTGTGCTTGACATAAGACTCTTTGTGTAGTTCTAGTACTCATCTGGCTCTTGAACTGTGCTTGACATAAGACCCTTTGTGTAGTTCTAGTACCTCATCTGGCTCTTGAACTGTGCTTGACATAAGACCCTTTGTGTAGTTCTAGTACCTCATCTGGCTCTTGAACTGTGCTTGACATAAGACCCTTTGTGTAGTTCTAGTACCTCATCTGGCTCTTGAACTGTGCTTGATATAAGACCCTTTGTGTAGTTCTAGTACCTCATCTGGCTCTTGAACTGTGCTTGACATAAGACCCTTTGTGTAGTTCTAGTACCTCATCTGGCTCTTGAACTGTGCTTGACATAAGACCCTTTGTATGTCTTTTGTATTTAATAAAACTTCCGCCGTTGACTGCTTCTTTGAACTTTGTCTTTATCTCCTGGTTCCTGGTAACGAATGTTGTAAGGAAAGGGATTAGATGTTAATCAGCTGCATTATCCTCGGCATTCCCCCCCACACACACACACATACACAAACAAACACACACACACACACACACACACACACACACACACACACACACACATACTGACCGCGCCTTTGGATAATCAGTTTTTCTCACTAGTGCCAGAAGCCATTGAGGTTTGTTTGTTTTTGGTCTTTCATGCAGATGTAGGAGTGGTGGTCAATTTTTTCTTCTTTTTAGCTTCGCATGGATGAAGGCGACAAACATCACTGGACCGGAGTACATGCGTGGAATGACTTTGAAGTCAGCCACCCGTGATGTTAGCTGCAATTGCACGTTGGGCTATTGTTGCTTTGCATAATAACTAAATGTATGAATTAACGGAGAGGGGTTGTGTAGAAATAGAAAGGGAAAGAGAGAGAGGTTTGAGTAAAAACAGAGTTGAATTTTCCATTGGCAGCCAACTTTTGCTGATTTCGCAGACAAGCTCACGTGTCTACGGAGAGATTTGTGTTCTGGAAGGAAGACTTAACATAGCGCCATGGGTAGGGACCGTGAAGGTTTCAATGGGCGTTTGATGGGTTTCCTGGAAATTATGGCCACAGCAGATACTTTATCGGACTTATACTCGCCTGCAGCACTTGGAACCAGACATTTCGTTCCACCCGACAGACCAGACACTATGTCCACCATGACAGGCTAGTGAGTGATTAAAATCACTTAGCTTTACGATTCTCATCTCGACCAAAGATCGAAACGGGGTCACTTGTGCGAGAACGAGGCCAGTCCTACGTTCTGCGCAGTAGCCTTGTCATTGAATCGCGGAGAGAAGACGCAGAAATTATAATCACATGCCAACACAGAGAGGAGTATTTTTTCTTTTTGTTTTATTCACTCACTCACTCAGTCTATCCGTCAATCCATCCATCCACACATCTACCCATCTGTGTACAATGTTTGGATACTATGGCCCTCGCTGCAAAATACCTGAGTGGCACAGTTGGTTGCCATTCTAATGCGCATTTAGAGTTGACATCGGTTTTCGTGATGAATGACACAACAAATGTTCCTAATGAGGAATGTTGTTGCAGTCTGACAACCCCCCTCCCTCCTTTCCGTTTCCATCGCTGCTAAGTAAAGATGCACGTGGTACATTCGCACAATTATGACACTACTGCTACTCAACACCCACCCACCCTCTAACTAGACTGAATTCAAGTCTGGCCAAGTACATTCCTGTTGAAAAGAAATGTTTAAATAATGTAATTCTTGTGACATCAGATTTCCCCACCCCCAACCCTTTACTTCCTTATCGTGCCAGAAAAAAAAAGCCAGGAACACCACGCCAATTTGTTGTTCCAAACGATGGTAAACTGACGGAGAACTGATGAGGCGTGTAGCCAACAAGTGTGTACAATATACTATGTAGCCAAAAAGTGTGTACAATATACTATGTAGCCAAAAAGTGTGTACAATATACTATGTAGCCAAAAAGTGTGTACAATATACTATGTAGCCAAAAGGTGTGTACAATATACTATGTAGTCAAAAAGTGTGTACAATATACTATGTAGCCAAAAAGTGTGTACAATATACTATGTAGCCAAAAAGTGTGTACAATATACTATGTAGCCAACAAGTGTGTACAATATACTATGTAGCCAAAAAGTGTGTACAATATACTATGTAGCCAACAAGTGTGTACAATATACTATGTAGCCAACAAGTGTGTACAATATACTATGTAGCCAACAAGTGTGTACAATATACTATGTAGCCAAAAAGTGTGTACAATATACTATCGTGCAAGCTGGGCTGTGGGTTCAAAATCGTCAGCAGCCTGTGTGAGTTTGTCTATTCCAGCGGGCCCAACGGCCTGACTGTGGTATGGTCAGCGTGTCCAGTAATGCCATCGTTCACTGTCTTTTAAAATTTAGCAAGCGCAATAAAAAAAAATGTTTAACCGTTTAACAGGTATGCATGGCTAAGTGTTTATGATCATTTGTGTGAATGAACAGGCATTCATTTTTATATTTTATAAACAAAAAAGCTATGACTATTGGTTTATTTTGTTCCAACTGGTAATTCTTTGAACAACCAGCGTAAATGTTTTCGATATTAGATAAACTGTTCTTCATTTGGCCATTTCTGGGAAGAAATATGTACAATTTTTGTAAGGAACTGACACATCTGAATCAAGACACTTTTTTAAACAGCATGACGAAATTGTTAGTGCTGAGAATGTGTGCATGCGTGTATGTGCGTGTGTTGTATGCATGCGCGCGTGTGTTGTATGTATGCACGTGTGTATTGTATGTATGTGTTGTGTATATATATGTGCGTGTGTGTTGCATGTTACTGTGTTGTCTGTACATGTGTGTTGTGTGTAGGCGGTGCCACCTACAGTGTACTGATCCATCGCCATGGTCGGGCTACGCACGTTCCCCAAACGGCACCACTTCCTTTGAGAACGTGTCGCGGTCATTACTTGGTGGTACGTCCACAAATGATGACGGTGAAATGCTGTACGAAAATTGTACTGAACGGAAGTAATGAATGGAATGCGGAAAAGGTGCGAGTTGAAACACTGAATTTAATTGTGGAAGATAAACTGAAACATTGGATTTAATGCATTAATTTGACTGTTTTGGGGTTAATCAATGAATCTAATGTGGCAAACATATTATCATTATATATTGCCTGGCTCCTTACGAAAGTTAAGAATGAACAAGTGATCGTTAACAACAAAGAATCGGTCTGTGTCAAAGCTGAATTTGAAATGCGGTGTGTACGGGGATGGGGGGGGGTATAATTTTAAAAAAATCACCGTCAGCTTGCATTTTATAATTGCATTGTGCCATTTGGTGCGGAGAGCAGTTTCGTTGATTAAGCGTTCACTCAGGATTTTTGTTCTCCAAAACAGAACAGTCGGCCTTCTTCTGACTAGACACTACTACTAGTAGTAGTATAACGTTGACAAAAATAAGTCAGAGAACGGCACTAGGCGGGTTTCGGGGTGGGGTGGGGTGGGAAGAATCTTTTGTGCTAGCCTTAAAGTGTCGTCAGCAGAATGCTTAGTGCGTCTTAGTTCACCGTGAGTTCACTCCCTTGCTTCTTCCCAGCACACGCTGTGCTGGCGAGATTAACTGACGTAACGAGGCTTTTCGATACCGTCAAGTCGAGGGTTATCTGAGCACAAGCGGAAATACGCCCACGCCTTAGTTATGACCGAGATTTTTCAGGCCTTTTCTGGAACTGACTGAATCGTTTTAAAATTTAAGTTGCTATTATATTAATAATGCCTGTTTTAAGAGCAGGTTCATTATATATGCACGTTTTAACCGCACGTTCTATTGATAATGCTTGTTATACTCTTCCATTCAAAGCACCTCTTTTAATTAAGTACACTATTTTTTTAAAATAGTGCCTGGTTTAGAATTCGCAAATAAGCCCAAAATCACACTTGCACTATTTAAATTTGCAGACATAGACATTTACACTTAACATTCATAAACACATCCAATCACACTTGTACTCTAACATTCATAAACACATCCAATCACTCTTGTACTCTAACATTCATAAACACATCCAATCACTCTTATACTCTAACATTCATAAACATATCCAATCACTCTTATATTCTAACATTCATAAACATATCCAATCACTCTTGTACTCTAACATTCATAAACATATCCAATCACACTTGTACTCTAACATTCATAAACACATCCAATCACACTTGTACTCTAACATTCATAAATACACCCAATCACACTTGTACTCTAACATTCATAAACATATCCAATCACACTTGTACTCTAACATTCATAAACACATCCAATCACACTTGTACTCTAACATTCATAAATACACCCAATCACACTTGTACTCTAACATTCATAAACACATCCAATCACACTTGTACTCTAACATTCATAAATACACCCAATCACACTTGTACTCTAACATTCATAAACACACACAATCACTCTTGCACTCTCAACATTCATAAACACACCCAATCACTCTTGCACTCTCAACATTCATAAACACACCCAATCACTCTTGCACTCTCAACATTCATAAACACACCCAATCACTCTTGCACTCTCTAATTTCGTGAACACAGACATTTACACATGAACTCTCAACATTCATAAACACACCCAATCACTCTTGCAATCTCTACATTTGTAAACATGTCCATTTGGTGGAATAAATTTGCCTATCCCTATTTCTAAACTTAATAATAAGTATATCTTTGTTGCCAATATTAATGTGACTTGACCCTGGGCACTGCTTATGATGATATTTTTGGAGTAAACAACTCGGGTGGAGAATGTGCTAGAACTTGCTGATGTAATCTAAACCAGTTCCATCAACTCATCAAGTAGATGAGTAGTTTTATCATCCAATGGTTACGATTTACAAAATCGAGACCAGCCATTGGACTGAGATCAAAATTTACCTTCTAAAATAATTCCATTTTTTACACTTTGAATTTGGTGTGGCAGAAGCCCAGTAATGAAAGGCAGCCATTAGCTTAATGGGAAAAAGCAGCCTTTTTCTAGAATTTCCTGGTTTATTGATTCATAAACCACTATGACCATGGTAGACTCAAGAAGTCTCTACCCCTAGTGGGTAAGTATACGGATACACTACACCCTATTAATTGTACGAGGCCAAAGAATGCTCGACTACAACGTGGAATTTTGGGTACAAGGAAGTTACTGAATTTGCTACATTGTTGCTCTGCTTGAGGGAACTAGCACGGTGTAAGAGCGCTCAGATTAGTGATCTTAAATAAGAACTTTCATGTGGTTTGCATTAATGCTTTGAATACTGTTTTGGGATATAAGATGGTATGTGTATATAATTATTATTTTTAAATGGTTTGTGGAAATATTGAAGTCATGTAGTCTCTTTATTGTATTTGTTAAATGTATATTTCATAAGTACATTGACCGTCATTCATTAGCATTAGTCAAACATCTTGACAAAATAATCATGAGTACGACTCATGCACCAGCTAGGCATTCTGACGGTACAAAAGCCAAACATCTTGACAAAACAATCATGAGTATGATTTATGCACCAGTTAGGCATTCTGACGGTACAAAAGCCAAATTTTAAAGAAAGCAGTTCGTTTGCTAAAGTGTCTAAGCAAGGTAAGACAGTAAGGAAATTAACTTATTAATAACACTTCAATCAAATATACGCGTACAAGACGAAAAGTTAAAAAAAGTAGTCACTAATGGTCGCAATACAAATAATTACAAGATACAACCATTCCTTATTGTTGTTTTGAAAACGTCCGATGGACAACATGTAGCATAACAATAAAACAAACAGCGAGAGATGACCTTGCAGCTTTGTTGTCTATTGGACGTATTCAAAACAACAATATACGATTTTCTAACGGAAATTCTTAATTTAAAATCCATCAGTATTTTAACTTCAACTTCACTTGCAATTACTGATTTGGGATGTTTCATGCACATCTGGCTTTGGGGTTCGGATTCCGTTATTCTTCAACATATTTATTTGTGTTATATAATGTTGTTTTAAGGGTATATATTATAATTATTAGTTTTGCCAACATTGCTAATATTATATATAAATTGAATTTCAGGAATCAGTAAATTTCTCAGTATTTTTATTTCAATACTAAGCTGATATTTTTTTTTTACTGGGTCGCCACGCATTGTCTGTGAATAGTTTAATATTTTAATGTCAGCTGTTGTCGGGCAGTTTAGAATTTAGCCAGCCCAGATGTTCACCCCATCGCTGCCTGGGGTGGGGAATTAGGTATTACTGAGATGACAAATGAATAGTTGTTTTCAATTATCATTTCAGATTGATGTTTATCTTTCTTTCACAACTAATACATATTTGTTCGGTGATCCCTTTTGATAAAGGTGATTTGATATTGTAATTTCAATGTCCAGAGTGTGGTTGCACGCGATTGTAGCTGTCTAATTAAATGTTAAAAAAATACGTGTAATTTTTACTTATCTGTCTAGTGCCTGACGAATTAATAATTGTACGGGATTATAAATGTCTGATTAAATGCTAAAAAACTACGAGTTATGTTTACTTATCTATTTAGAGGTTGGCGTTGGCCTAATGTATTAATAATTTTGAAAACAGCGAATTTACGAAGATAATAAGCTTTATAATTGTCTAACATATTTATGTCTGCTGGTATCCATATTATTTTGATTTCACATATATATTAATCTCTTAATCTATGTCTGAATTTGGTTAATTTACATAGTGCTAATGTGCAGACCTTTTACATTGAAATCCAGATGTGGGAGCGTGGAAATGTATGCAATACAAATCGTGATTTCACTCACTCCTAGGTAATTGTTAGCATACTATTTTGCATCAGGTCAATCACTAACCTGGATAATAATACTAAGTGACAATTTTGAACAGCACATATTCTGTTTGGAAAGATTAAGGCTGTGATTATAAACATCGAACAGGCAGAGATCCATATTGAATCTTAGTGCATGCACGCAAGATCCTATAGAGCCAAACAATCTTTCTGTTTGAATACAAATAAACTCCCATGTCCAAATACAATTGAATCCTGTTTGAATATAAATAAAATCGTGTGAATTGAATCATGTTTGAAAACAAGTAAAATCCCATTCCAAATGCAATTAAATCCTGTTGAATTTACAAGTCAAAATGCTTATTGAAATGGAAGCAAACACATATTATTAATATTACAAATTCATATTGGATATCACATTGACAATTTGTAGATTTTAAAATGCCTCTTCGATTTTAGTAAATTAAGTCTAGGACTCCTATTGGATGTTAGTAAATTAAGTATATTACTCCTTTTGGATGTTAGTAAATTAAGTATATTACTCCTTTTGGATGTTAGTAAATTAAGTGTTAGATTGCTATTGGATTGTAGTGGCGCCAATAAATAGTCTCTTGGCTAATAAATGAAAAACAAACTAATATTGGTGGGATTAATAAATACAAGAGATTACTTCTGCTGGGTCTTAATTAATATAAGAAAAGAATGCTTCTGGATATTAATGAATACAAGTAAAGAATCCTGCTATTGTTAATTATTATAAAAAAAGAGTCATTGCTGGATATTAATGAATACAAGTAAATTTTCCTTTTGGATGTTAATAAATAAAAGTTACTTCAGTTCGATATTAATTTATAAAAGAAACCAACTCCTGCTGGACATTAATGAATTCATATAAAGTCTTCTGTTGGATGTTAAAGAAGATAAAAACGCTCCTGGTGGATGTTAATGAAAACAAGTAAAGACTTCCTTTGTCTCCTAGTGAATCCAATAAAACTCCTAGAGGATGACAGCGAATACAGTGAGGAAACATGGCAGAATATACTCAATACACATTTCATATCGCTACTTGACTCCACACTTTGAAATTGTAACTTGATATCTTGTCCAGAGAACTTCTAGATTCCAAGAGACCATTTAAATCTCTTGTTCTTTCAAATAGTGGTAACGTGTAATCGTTAATAGAATTTCGTATCGAAATACTTATGAAATATGGAGCAGAAGAAGTCGAATTGAGAGTAAGCTGCTTGTCATTAAATAGAAGGTAAATGGTATTTCACTCTAGTAATTTACATCGAATTATAAAATTAAAATACATAATTTGAAGAGTTTAGAGGTACGTATTTCGATACAGAGGAATGTTAATGCAGAAGTATTATCTTAAAATGATACATAAGTGCAATAATTGTATACTACTATAAGACGGCCCATTTAATTATGAGAAACTTATCATCGTTACACCTATGATATTTTGCACCTCTCAGCTTGCGAGTGACAAATTGGAAGAGTACCCCTTGCACTCTCCCCAGAGTAATTCCTAGTATTGTAATGTACACCAGAGAATACCTCTGACTTGGCTCACCTCCAAACCAGAGTAGTGAACATCCTCTAAAAAGGCTACACCACACATCTTATTAATTATTAAGCACCCACATTTTAGCCTAGTTATATTATAACACATATAGGTGTTGACAAATAAAGAAATATTATTTATTAACAAATGAATTAACTACACACTACACAGACATTTGACATTGATCAAATACAAATAATAATATATACAATGGAGACACACATACACGAACTTACATAAAATTATGGATATTTTATTATAGTGGCAGACTTGAAAAGGCTGTCTTGTTAATGTTTAATGTTCATGAAATCAGCAACAATAGCTGTTAACAAATTAGTTCAATCCATTTACATTCAGTTGACATGAACAAGGTACATCACAAGACAGAAAGAGTTGAAATAGTTTCAAGAGAAATGGAGGTCAACATGACCTGAACAGGATTTGTCTTTCTTTCCCACTGTGGCAGATAGCATATTGGCCTCCGGGCTCACAAACAAAACACTGGCTGGCTTCACAGGTTTATGAAATGGTACGATGTGTCCAGTTTACATATAAAAGCAGGCACACCAGGGTAGATGTAGTGGTGCCAAAGGAAACCAGAGGAAGGTGTAAAATACCAAAGATAGTTTGACAATGGCTGAAGAAACACAAAAATAATTATATAATTCTTCTGTACAAGTTTTGATGGGGAGGCATTGACTCTCTTTCCTTAATAATTCTTCAGAATATATTTACAATTACTGAATGCAACCATTTATTTCACCACAAGTAAATAATGAGTTTGGTTACCTGTCCTTTGACAAATTACATGGGTTTCCAGATATAGTTTCATGATATTAACAAAATAAAGTTACATTTTCTAGATACTGATAGACAATATAAATGAAATAAAGTTCCATTTACATTTACTAGATACAGATAGGCAATATCAATGAAGTAAAGTTACATTTATATTTTCCAGATACAATTATGCAGTCTCAACAAGATAAAGTGAAATTTACATTTATCCTGATACAGTTGTCATATAAATAAGGTAGAGTTACAATAAAACAATAAAAATAGAGAATCCCTAAGTCTTAAACCAAACATTTTACAGATCATGGTTATGATAAAAATGGCTGTGAATCATGATTTTACATTACAGAGATCGAAATTCATTGCATCAGACTCACTACAACTTCTGACTATGAATAGCAAGTTAGTTACAAATAAATTAACCAGCTTAAATTCCATAGAATTTGTATTGATTAAAATAACAATAATATTTTAGAACACATGAAAATTGAAATGCATCGCACTCAGCCGAAAGAAAGACAAAAAATACATTATGTATCTACAAACAAATACACAAATTACAGTTTTAGACTTATAACTCTGTGGTTTTTCTCATGGTGAAGCCTTTTAACTTAACTTCCAGCGATGGAGACAGACAGAGGGAATACACGACATGTCTTATTGTGTGTGTTGCTCCTTGTTCATTGATTGTAAACAGATTTATACAGTGCAGGTTTCCCCCTGTATTCTCTTAGTACCCATTGGTCTGCTCCAACTGTCCAGTAGACAACTATTGGCTAACTATATTTGGCCAGTATGCAACCAATGGATGAGCCTAACTGGTTAACTTCTTATGAACTTGCATCATGCATTAAGCCATTAACAAGATTTGATGTGGCTCATGCATTCACAGAAATTTACGCCGTTGAGTTCAACTAGGAGTGATGACCTTGTCATTTAATTACAAGAGTACTCTGGGCAATGTCTAATAATCTGTTTTAAGAGGGTTCTGATATTTTCAACATTGCACATATACGTGAAGTTTCTATTTAAACATATCATATGAATGTTGATAAAACGAGCAAGTACTCCACAAATATCACCAAAAGTATATAAAGTATATAAAATATAAAAATATAGTTATAGACAGTAAATGTAAAATAAACAAATGACAAATAAAGGAAGGTGTGGAAATATTTGTCACAGTTAGAATACTGAATTTCAGTGGCATTCTTCTCTTTAGTTCATTATTAGCGAACAGATCATTAAGAATGAAAATTTTTCATATGGAACTGTACTACAGAAGACTGTATATAAATCCCTTCAATTATATTTCTGATGAAATCTCACATTTGCATATATACAAAAGGTACACTGATATTGAGAAATATCCAGATAGAGATATAATATTTTATTTGACAATTTGATGAATAGTCTCCAGTGGTATATAGCTGAAACCCACTTGTGAAGTGTGACTTTGATGTTTTTACAAGTTTCGAGTGGGAAGAATTGTATACTGTAATACAAATGTATCTTTACATTATTTTATGTGAATAACCTTTTCACCTGTAAATTTTTCAGGACTACAAGAATATAAATTGATCAGTATTATTTCTCCTTATAAAATATGTATGAACAATTTATTACAACTGTTTCAATTTGTTTTTTCAATATGCTCGTTGAAATATGAGGCCTGGCAGTGTTAATATGCATGAACTAAAGTTAACACACATGGCAGTGTTAATATGCATGAACTAAAGTTAACACACATGGCAGTGTTAATATGCATGAACTAAAGTTAACACACATGGCAGTGTTAATATGCATGAACTAAAGTTAACACACATACGAAGCAAGGCGTTATGGCTTGAGTCCTTTTAGTATCGGCCAGATAAAAAAAAAAAGTCTCAACAACTTCACTCCGAGATGTCAACTAAGGCTTAATCACTAACGAAACCAATCAGAATAGTTTCAGTCGGAATTAGAAAATGTAATCCTCACTCAGGAGAAACTAATTATGGGGGGTGGGTGGGTGTTATCTACGCACATATCGATGACAATTTTTACGTGTGTGCTGGAAAGGTGAGAAGTTTAGAAATACATTTGATCTGTTTGGGGGAGGTGGTGTGGTGGGTAAGAGGTGAAGAGATTAGGAAGATATGTGTCTGTTATGAGGTGGAGAGAGGGGCAAAAAGATTTTGGAAAACATTTGCCTGTTCAGGAGTTCGTGGAGAGGCAAGAAGATTAAGAGGATTATTTCCTGAGTGGTGGTCGAGAAACATATTGTGTAAGCATTTATGAATTGAGCACCGTATTTGTAAAATCCTCAGGGAACACTTTGTTATATTTAATTAGAAGTAATTGTAAGTTGTCACGGTTGACTGTCTAATATTTAATAAATATCGCAACCAGATGAACATAATTGTAAGGTCGTCATTGATGGCTTCCTGATATTTAAAAATAATTTAATCTTTTCATTGTATTTGCTTTATGTATATTTGATTGTTGATTTAATAAATTTATTGACCTTACACATGTTGATAATCATATGTTGGAAAGATAGTGGATGGATGGGGGTTTCCTAATATAGATTAAAGACGGATTTATCTTCTCCTTTAATAATAATAACCAATAACTAGGGTGGCATCGTGTTACACGTCCAGTCACTCTTGCACTCTCAACATTCATCAACACATCCAATCACACTTGCACCTTTTCAGTTGTAAACACATCCAAACGCAATTGCTCTCTAAATATTCGTAAACATGTTCAATCACACTTTCACTTTTTACATTCGTAAACACGGCCATCACACTTGTACTCTCAGCATTCGTAAACACGGCCATCACACTTGTACTCTCATCATTCGTAAACACGGCCATCACACTAGTACTCTCATCATTCGTAAACACGGCCATCACACTTGTACTCTCATCATTCGTAAACACGTCCAATCAAAAGACAAGGACAGAGAGAAAAAGAGGGATAAAACGCTCAGTTTGAATGTATACTGTGTGTGTGTGTGTGTGTGTGTGTGTGTGTGTGTGTGTGTGTGTGTGTGTGTGTGTGTGTGTGTGTATGTGAGAGAGAGAGAGAGAGAGAGAGAGAGAGAGAGAGAGAGAGAGAGAGAGCACAAGTGCTCCCTATTTCCGCCCGAGCCAATCAAAGCCGACAGTAACAGCGTATAACCTATATATAGATGTAACTAACAAAGGCGGCATTGAGCAGCATATTAATAGTCCCTGGTGACGAGCTGCTATTGACGAAACGATGTGAGTCAAGGATCGTTTTCCCTCACCGGGCCTCAAGCACGCAATTGACAAATAGAAATAAGAGGTGGAATTTACGCCGTGCCATTCATCTGTACTATAACTGATTTATTGTTCACCCTTCACCACAACCTCCATCCTCATCTAACATACTCGATCTCTCTCTTCCATAAACACACACACACACACACACACACACACACAAAACCATAAGTAACACATGCACACACACACGCACGCACGCGCGCATATGCACACAATTCAGACAGTCACTCTAAAGCAAACACACTTCTGCCACTATCCCAAAAGGTCCTATTATGTAAACAGTAAAGAGATTTTTGTATTTGCTTCCTTTTTCACTTTCTTAGATGATGTGACAAACGGACACTGACTTTTCAAAAATTGTAAAGTTCGATACTAGACGGCTTGATCAGTGGACATTGATTACTGTGAAAATTAGTTTCGAACTGCCGTGTAAATCGAGACCTTTCTACGTCGCTAATCGATCATCTTTCGGCAATTTTGTGAAGTCATCTGTACTTCATCCGCTGAAGCTAAACGATCAAGCCACGCTAAGGACTCATTACGAAAATAATTATTACTGACAAGACTAAATGGAAAAGTGCGAGTGCGATAAAAGACATAACACACACACACACACACACACACACACACACACACACACGTACGCACACATACACTACACACAACTGCACCTACCACATATATCAAACACACCGCACATGCAGCCACACACCACGCACGCAACCACACACACACACACACACACACACACACACACACACACACACCACACGCAACTACACACCACACAATCAAATACACAGCACATCCACACACACACAACCACATCCACACCCACAAACATACACATACACCACACACACACACCACTTACACCATATACCCTGTACATACCATCCCACCCAAAAATCAGTGATCTGCAGCATGATGAGAAAATCACACGTAATTTACAGTAATAACTGAACAACAATCTTGTGGCTTTGTTTTTAAAAAAAGTGTGTGAAAGACTATTGAGACAGTGCCTAAATCAGGTTGTGTACAAATTGATTATATCTAATAACTCCATTTCTGTTCTCTGATAAGAACTATCTTGTTGTTTGTTATGACACTATTTGTTGAACGGTATTTTAGGATATAAGTCTATGTAGATATAAAAAAAAGTATTTGAATGTGGTTTCATCGAAAATCTGATGTCAAGTAATCTTTTTCATTGTATTCGTTATATGTAATTTGATTGTTGATTTCATAAATTTATTGTTAAATTTATTGATTTTTTACACATATTGATAAACGTATGTTGGAAAAGAAAATGGGTGGACGGAGGCTTGCTAAATATATATAGATTAAAGACAGATTTGTTTTCTCCTTTAGAAGTTTTCCACCTATGTATCTATTGTGTGACAGTAAATGCTTGTCTATAACGTTGTGGAAGAGAGAAATCGTTTACAGAGCCCATATATATGCCAAGTGAGAGAGACGAGTGGTGTCTTCTAAAGAGTTATTAACATAAATTAATATTCTCATCACTTTTAATTAATTATGGACAGTTAATTAATAATACTAATACCATTAGCTAGGTGGCGTTAGCATCACACGTACGTATAGTAATTTTATGCAGGGGTTCCCTGAGACCTCAGCATTATTTCAAGAGGTTCCATGAGACCTCAACATTATTTCAAGGGGTTCCGTGAGACCTCAACATTATTTCAAGGGGTTCCATGAGACCTCAACATTATTTTAAGGGGTTCCCTGAGACCTCAACATTACTTCAAGGGGTTCCCTGAGACCTCAACATTATTTCAAGGGGTTCCGTGAGACCTCGACATTATTTTAAGGGGTTCCCTGAGACCTCAACATTATTTTAAGGGGTTCCCTGAGACCTCAACATTACTTCAAGGGGTTCCCTGAGACCTCAACATTATTTCAAGGGGTTCCCTGAGACCTCAACATTATTTCAAGGGGTTCCCTGAGACCTCAGCATTATTTCAGGGGGTTCCTACCATGTACAAAGGTTGAAAATGGCTGTTCTGATCAATGTCCACTGATCAAGCCGTCTAGTATCGAACTTTACAATTTTTGAAAAGTCAGTGTCCGTTTGTCACAGCCGTATTTGCTGCGCCATTCTTACGGATATATTGACTGTCCCTTGTTATTCCCTTTCTACCCATCTCTACACCCCATCAGAGGTCAAAATTAATTATTTAGACGATAATTTTCCTGATTTTGGCCTCTCGCAGCATAATCTTTTCTTTACTGAAAAAGGTCGGAAGTGACCTCAGCCGAAATGATATGACATTGATGGGATGGAAGTAATCCAGTTGAAATGTTAGAGATTATTTTACGACCCGCTTTAAAAAGCAAGTAATTTTAATCGAATACTCACTCGTCTGACAAATTTGACACGGTTGATGGATATATATGTGATATAATTCTACGTGAAATATGTATAATGAGAGCGCGTATATTTATTAAATATTGCAATTGACCATAGCTGGCACGTCTTCTCAGACAAGGTGCAGTTATTAGGTCAATTTATATCTGCAAATCTAGGTCTCTAGGTCGAAGATAAGAGGCAATGAGATTACACGACTCGTATCTTTCTCAACGTGGCCTATAATATAGAGTGAGTAAACTTGTAACTTTTGTATCTTTCACAAAGTGCCAGAGCAAGGTATGTGAATTCATACAACATTTTAAAATTTGTGCGCTCTCTCTCTCTCTCTCTCTCTCTCTCTCTCTCTCTCTCACACACACACACACACACACACACAATCCATCTACCCATCCATCCATCCATCCATCTATCTATCTATCTATCTATCTATCTACCTGCTAGTTTGTTATTTATCTATCTATACAGTTACACTGTAGACTGTTCATGTATATTGAATCACATAAAGAAAATCGACTATCTTTGAAGCTGTGTGATTTTTAAAGTTTATATTTTGCTACCCGATTACTGATATTGTACGAATATAGACAAAGCTGTAAGGACAGTGGTAGTAGAAGCCAAGATAGAAGGGTCGTTTGTTATCGACAAAACTTATTTCACTTTGCCATCTGTAGAATAGAAATAGTCCACACGGAAGGTATTTGACGTCACTCTGAACTAGACGCGAGTTCTTTACTCATTATGAAGAACAGATCGTGATCAGAGCTATTTGACTAAAACGTTGAACATTAACTTAATGCTCATAGCTATTTGACTAAAACGTTGAACATTAACTTAATGCTCATAGCTATTTGACTAAAACGTGAACATTAACTTAATGCTCATAGCTATTTGACTAAAACGTTGAACATTAACTTAATGCTCATAGCTATTTGACTAAAACGTTGAACATTAACTTAATGCTCATAGCTATTTGACTAAAACGTGAACATTAACTTAATGCTCATAGCTATTTGACTAAAACGTTGAACATTAACTTAATGCTCATAGCTATTTGACTAAAACGTTGAACATTAACTTAATGCTCATAGATTTCTCAGTGCATACGAAATGATCGGTGTACCTCACAACCCGGCGCTTTAATGTCAAAGTACTTGATGATGGCACAATTTTGTGTATTTAATTTTAAATTTCTTGCACAAAACTGGAACGAAGGGAAGTTACTGAGAAATCGTTAGCTGAATCTTTAGCTGGTTGTCGGTAGAAGACGTTATGGCGTCCTGAAATTCAAACCACGTTTGCACCTAGCAGTTAACTTTTCTTATCGGCGACCTGCAACTGAATTCTATACGTCCTTTAATTGCTCTCCTGTGCAGTCTGCTTTGACAAGTTACACTTGCAAGCGAGTCCATTTTTGACATTAATATTACGTGAAGTCCATTTTAACAAGTTACACTTGCAAATAGTCCATTTCATCATTACCATTGTGCTAAGATCATCCCGGTAAGTAACACTTGCAAGCGGTCCATTTTGACAAGTTACACTTGCAAGAAGTCCACTTTGACAAGTTACACTTGCAAGCAATCAATTTGACATTACTAGTCAGTCACACCACGCATTCTTTAAATATGATTCCTTTGATTTTCAAGGAGAAATATTTAATCCGTTATATTATTGTGAACACCACACGTATCACGGACTGGATCGTACATTTGGTGGATTTCGCATTTTACTCGTGTTCAGATCGTAAGTTGGTAACCAATGCTAAGCTCCATTATTATCGTGTATATTGCAAACAGTTAATGAATGCGAAATAAGCACACCTGTCAATTAACGTAGGTACACGCTTTGCTTTACAATTATCTTTTTGCATAGTGATTGGTGTTTAGTGCAAGCTCCCCAGTACCATTATCTTTTGCATATTGATTGGTGTTTAGTGCAAGCTCCCCAATACCATTATCTTTTGCATATTGATTGGTGTTTAGTGCAAGCTCCCCAGTACCATTATCTTTTGCATAGTGATTGGTGTTTAGTGCAAGCTCCCCAGTACCATTATCTTTTGCATAGTGATTGGTGTTAAGTGCAAGCTCCCCTGTACCATTATCTTTTGCATAGTGATTGGTGTTAAGTGCAAGCTCCCCTGTACCATTATCTTTTGCATATTGATTGGTGTTTAGTGCAAGCTCCCCAATACCATTAACGAATGATTCTTCATGGATAGAGAATTCCTCTCTCGAATCATAACTGTAGCTTGCTGGTTAGCGTGCGATATTTTGCGTAAGCAGTGAAATCCTCATTTGTACCATAAAAACGGCTTGCTGGTTAGCGTGCGATATTTTGGCGTAAGCAGTGAAATCCTCATTTGTACCATAAAAACGGCTTGCTGGTTAGTGTGCATGATTTTACGTAAGTCTCTCACTGACATAGGGTACACCTGAGTTTTAAAAAGTGGACATTCCATCTCCATTTCTCGAAATCCTGGAGTTACTTACTGACTGACAGCGAAGAAGCGCCTACATAGATCTGTAGGCAATTACTGACTCACAGAACAGCGAAGAAACGCCTACATAGATCTGTAGGCAATTAGATTACAGCTGCATGGTACAATACTGTGCGCGAAGAAAGGGGTTCGTCACGTGACGCGTACATGTTTTGCACACACAACCGAAAGTTAATATATGTCATTTGGTTAATAACACTCAACACTTCAAATAATCTTACTAGAATAAATGAAATTTTTTAAAATGTTGACATGCATACATATTTTATTTACAATAATTTTTTTTATTTTCCATTTGCCAAGGGAAATGCAATTTTTGATATAAAGGTCGTGGTTTTGTGGTACCATATATGTGGTATGTATATAAAGTTGGACACTGAAAAAAATCATTAATGGATAATTGATGTTAATGTTAAAAGCAATGATGAAGTAGACGACAGTCTCTGACGATGATGACAGCACTGAATAAATTGTCTTGACAGTTAAAAGAAGAAACTATGAACGGCATGAAGATAGTTTTGTTGACGTTGTTGCTGGTGTGCGGTTCCAGTGGTGAACTTCTGGAAATGCTGCGACAACTCCAGAACGCCCCGTTCTTCCATAACTTATCTATCCACGACCAGGTACCTCGTATGTTTTATCTCCCCTGTCCTCGTTTGTTTTATCTCCCCTGTTCCGTATCATGTAGATTCAGAACCAGGTATGTCACATGTTTGACTTATCTCCAGTGTTCCGTACCCTGTCCACTTCAGACAATGTACGTCATATGTTTGACTTATCTCCCCTGTTCCGCAACATTACGATATACGTGACACTTTAAATTATCCTCCATTTTATTTTCACACTATATTATTTTTCATGATCAATGATATCACATTTTATTGTTTGGGGTTATTTTTTTTATTTTTTTTTTATAAAACTTTCTAAAAGTTTCCATTTTCCCATTACTTCAGGTATGTGTTCTAGTACTGTAAAACGAAAAAAAATTTATACTTGATATACTATATTTCGCAACCGATTTTTACCGGAACAAGTGAGGCACAGCTGTCACTTATCTCCCTTCCACCGTAACCCGCCTGTCCATAATCTCAGTTTTCATTTCTGCTTTACGTGTCTTATATAAAATTATATCCAATCATATATTTTGAATTGCCTATCTTTTTCATGTAGCATTTCTCCTACGGTTAATTAACTTCAGAAATCGCGTAGGAATATAATGGACGGATGTTAACAATAAATCAGATACACATTCATGTCGTATTAGCCACACTTTCGAAACAAACAAACAAACAAAAAATACACAGCTTATTCAAGGAAGAGAAGTAACTTCTGCTGAACAACATGTTACCGTCTTCGTGTGTTCGACAGTCTCTCATCAATTTCAATGCATTTACCTCCCTTTGCACCACAAGTTGGACTTCAACCGAGGAATTTGTTTCTCTATTAGCAGAAATTATAATGCGTGATTTGGGTAATCAGATACTGTCTTTTAAAAAATTCTTTTACTTGAAAATCTATTAGAAGTCACTTGCGGGGACATAAGCATTTTAGATTGCTTTGTATGCATTTCGTCGTAAAGAACTTCTTATGCACTTCGTCGTAAAGAACAAGGCTGCTAGGACAAGGAGAGCTGAGATCCACCAAAATAGTGAGCTAAGACATGCCATTTTGTATGTTCAAACAAAGCGAGTTATATTAGTCTCCATGATATTTACCATGGATAGCTTTATTCATAGCACGTTCTTTAGAATACAGACTGAACTGGAAATTCCCGATACGCTGGAGAATCGTATATAATGATAAAAATGAACTACGAGGATTTTATAGGACTTACGAGTCATTGTAAATAAACAAAAACCTTCAACAACCTCCAACACTGACTAGCTTCAAAATACAGGTGCAGAATGGTTATCAATTCCACAACATTTTTTCCAGTTAAACATTAAGCAGTTCAGTGCCTATGAACATAGCTACTGATTAACCCTTTGTTTGCTGCTGTAAATAGTAAATTGTGTGCATTTGTTCGAGTTATTTCAGATAGCCATTCCATGCAGTTTTTTAAAGGTAGTTATTTCAGGTAGCCATTCCAATGCAGTTTTTAAGGTAGTAATTTCAGGTAGCCAGCCACTCCATGCAGTTTTTAAGATAGTAATATCTGGTAACCATTCCATGCATTTTTAAGGTAGTAATTTCAGGTAGCCATTCCATGCATTTTTTAAGGTAGTAATTTCAGGTAGCCATCCACTCCATGCAGTTTTTAAGATAGTAATATCAGGTAACCATTCCATGCATTTTTTAAGGTAGTAATTTCAGGTAGCTATTCCATTCAGTTTTTAAGGTAGTAATTTCAGGTAGCTATTCCATTCAGTTTTTAAGGTAGTTGTTTCAGGTAGCTATTCCATGCAGTATTTTAAGGTAGTTGTTTCAGAAGTCTTTTTTCGAGGCATTGTTCGCACAACATATAGACTCTGTCTGATGCGGATTATTGTGAAGTCTGAAAGTTATTTGAAATGGTAAGGCCTTGTGTTACTTGAAAGTAACGTTCATTTTCCTTTCTGAAAGTTATTTGAAATGGTAAGGCCTTGTGTTACTTGAAAGTAACGTTCATTTTCCTTTCTGAAAGTTATTTGAAATGGTAAGGCCTTGTGTTACTTGAAAGTAACGTTCATTTTCCTTTCTGAAAGTTATTTGAATTGGTAAGGCCTTGTGTTACTTGAAAGTAACGTTCATTTTCCTTTCTGAAAGTTATTTGAAATGGTAAGGCCTTGTGTTACTTGAAAGTAACGTTCATTTTCCTTTCTGAAAGTTATTTGAAATGGTAAGGCCTTGTGTTACTTGAAAGTAACGTTCATTTTCCTTTCAGCTTCTGGCGACGGACACTTTGGCGGCGGCTGAGACCTGCAAATTAACGGAGTTTGTTCATGAAGTTGGCAGAACAGAAATTATCACCGTCATCCTTCGTAAGATGTTCAAGTTTTCTAACTCCGTCATTCGCTCACTGTGTTTGGTTTTAGTTTGTTGCTATTACTTATTTATTTATTATTTCTTCATTGTTTGCTTTTTATTAAACGTGTCAGGTAATTGTCAACAATACCCAGAAGGAGAGTTTTACGTCACACACTTAAAATATAATTAAAGGAGAATACGGTAATGACATGTAACAGGAACTACAGAATTTCGTCACAGATCGTGTGACTTATTTTGTTTTATTGTTTGAATATTTTGTCGTATTTTCTTTTATTGTTGCATATTTTGTCGTATTTTGTTTTATTGCTGCATATTTTACCGTATTAGTTATTACCGAACCGTACACTCTAATTAGCGGACTGTCATGTCACTGTCCCCTTCTTTCTTATGTATAAAATCTCTGTCTCACTGATGTCTCAGCCTCGCTGTCCTGCTTTCAGAATGGTTTTGCACCTTGCTAAAAGAACCTTGTCCACGTACACCCGCACCCAGTTTTTAGCCTAATCCTAACCCAATTCGGACAGCCATCTTGCCCTGCTTCTTTCCAGAACACCTTCTTAGAATTTTGTCCAACTTTTCATGTCGTTCGTGTTCAATCAACCGTGGCAGGAAAGAACTGGCCGGCTTTTTCTCCATGCTTATTTTATCTTACACACAAACCTCAGTGCCTGTACAATCAGATATAATTAAATTATTTATTTCTAATTGTAATTTGAACTGCATCTTCATTAATTGCTTCAGTTTAACTAATTTGTTAAAGGATTAAAATTAAATTGCAATTAAGATTATGTTCATACAAATGTGTGTGTGTGTGTGTTGGAATGTTTATGTTTCAGATCTTCCCGATCGCACTGAACAGCAAGTGGAGCACTATTTAACTGAAGTAAGGCAGAAAAGATATGAGCTTACGGACTCTGAACATTATCAGTCGTAATTTTAAATTAACTTCCATAACGTTAACCTGCTTTCACATAAATGACTTATTATATTTAATTTAAATTCTTTAGGTACTGATGAATCGTTAAGCTATAACTTTCACCTGTTTCTAAAAATATATATACACACATACAAGCACTTTTCGAATACATCGCTTTCTGACAGAGAAATCTCGTGGACAAATAGAAATCTCGTGGACAAATAGAAATCTAGTGGACAAATATTTTTAAAATAAAGAATCAAAATAACGTGCAGCAGAATTTTTAAAAAATACAATAAAAATAAGTTACATGTTGATGATTTTCACACCCAATCTAACAAGCGTTTCAATTGCCATGTTTGGTCACAGCCCAAGCGCTATCGACCATTTGCTATTTGTATTCTTTCCTCTTTTTTTTTTAAGCTTTGAACACAGGTGTGTTTCGTTCAAAAACATTGTCACAACATGTGTGTGGGCAACAAAACATTAATTAAATCATACAGTTGATATATTATTTATTTTTTTTAAATAATACACGGTAAGCCTCTATTCTTCTATATTGTTTCCTTTCTTACTTTCCAGCACCTTGCGTCGGAACAAGATGGAACGTGTCATATTGAATGATCCCGACGGCTAGTGTCCCTTTGGTAGTCACTTCCAGGAACTGTAATAATGGACCTTTATGATTTGACAAAGGTTTAATAATAATTATGACAAAATAAAGTTAAAATGCGTTCTTGGGGGATCATTGCTTTAAACACACATACACACACACACACACACACACACACACAAATACATATATATTTATATATGAGGAGATAGATTGCAGGTACGAAAGTGTTATTTATTGCGTTCGTGTAAAATCAGGGAAATCTGTTATATTAGCATCTCTTATTTTCTACAGAATGTTTGAACTCAAAACAAATTCTTTTTAAACAACCCCTCATCTCCCGCATTCTTACAATTCCTTACAATCTATTTTCTAGACTAGATTGTGCACCTACATTTTGGGTTCGGGTTTGCTTTGCACTTAAATGACATCACTTCCGGATGTCTGACTACACTGAGCATAATCATGCTGAGCTTACATTCAATATAGCCAAAAAGAAGAGAGGATTGATGTGAATTCCAATAAAATTGACTGCTCTGGCACTAATTGCAACCACATTTTTCCAGCTTTACAGGGAATGCACACTTCACTGTGTGGATGCCAATAAAATCTTTCAAACAATTCCACTTACTGACTCTGCAAATGCTTTGATGATAAATTAGAAAAAGCTCAACTCCCTGGATGTCCAAGGTCAACTTTCAACTAATTCCCTAAACCGAATCTGCTGGGGTATAGATGAGACAAGAAAACATTTGCTATATGGATGTCATTTTGCAAATAGCAGAAACTTCAGAGAGCGCAAGGATTGGAAAGAATCCTATCAGAGGGCGCAAGGATTGGAAAGAATCCTATCAGAGGGCGCAAGGATTGGAAAGAATCCTGTCAGAGGGCGCAAGGATTGGAAAGAATCCTATCCAAGAATTTGCACGAGAATCACGATGACAAAATCCAGACGTTTGTGGTGTATGACTTAGATGTAGTTATCAAACTCAACAGATTATCTCCGAGAAACTTGGAGATAATAACAGGTCGCATTATCCCTACATGAAGATCATTTAATGTAAGTTTAATACGACCAATAAGATAAGATATATCACTATTCTTGTATATAATGACAAAAACACTGGAACCACGAAGAGGCAAAGGTGCCAAGATTAGATTATAAAATTCAGAGCTGTGAAATCAAAAACAATAATATTTATTTTCAGAAATAGTATGCAGAACATTTTTGTAACTTCACAGACTTCTAACAAGTAAGCTTACTAAACCTGTACCACGTGACTGGTGTAAGTTTATATAGTGTTTGGTTGCTGTCACAAAAATCTGGCTGTGGACTCGCCAGGCTTTTTTGTGATTAGATTTTGTCGCGCGTGGTTCCCCTCCCCCTCCCCCCCCCCGTCTTCTGTTCTGATAATTGCGGCAAGGGGAGGAGTCCATCATGTAAGAACTGTCACTACATTATCTACCATTCATCTCTCCAACAGGTGTGGCCAGCCAGAAGGTGTGTTTTGTGGATTAGCCTAAGGTAACGAGCAGCCTGGGGTGGTAGAGAACTGAGACTGACACTACAACTCTCTCTACATGCACTGACCACTGAAAAACACAGACCCACTGAAAACTACATAGAGACACACTTAACACAGACACACAGGAATCACATGAAGACACACTGTGACACACGCTTAATGCGAGCCTGGTTATTTAAATGTCAGAGCAAATTTTCAACACACTGTTTTCGGTCACGTCATTCCGCTTTAATTAACTTTCCGTTGAGTGCACTTATTTTCACCGCAATAGTAATTTCCCACTGTCTCTATACACATACACGTGTTTATATTTCAAAACTCGTCCAGCTGTAAACCAACATGTGCTTTCTATTTAAAACATGAATAACATATTTATCCATTAGGCGTAAACAGAACAAAACTGTTGTCTGCAGAAAATCAAACAGGAATTGCGGACGTATTGTTTGGAATCACGCACCATACCAGTGCGACCAGCAGAATGTCGACTACGCATTTAGCAGCAACAACGACAGCGCTGAGTATTCAAAGGACTTTCATTTCAAACATGTAAATAAGACAAAACAGTGAAGTATACTGACAACTGGAAATGCAAATAGTATCAATGGTGAACTGCTAAAAATAGAGTAAACACGTTTCATCTCTTAAGAGAAAAATAAAAAATCAGTTTGAAAAGGTTGAGACATGAAGACTACGAAATGGAATATCTAGTAAGAATGCCCATAATTTCTAGTCAGTGCATTTAATCTTCTCAATTTAAATGATCAATAACGAAATGTACCTCTGTTACTAACGGTGCAAGCAGGAAATCACTGAAAACCCATAGCTTGAGTCCTATCGAGTAATTTAGCAAACAAGTCAGAGAGTAGAGATCTAAAGCCCAACAAACTAAATGGCTTTTGACGATCTCTAGTATAAATACAAATTAGGTTTTACTGTCTGTGGTGGATTAAATTTCCAGATTTAATTGTTAAATAAATTGCTAAATTGTCAAAGTGACCCAGCCTAGGGCACTCCTTATGATGGTATTTTGTCTAAGTTGGAGTAAACAACTTGAGTTGAGAATATGCTAGAAAATTGCTGACGTAATCCAAACCAGTTCCAGCTGGATGAGTAATTTTTCTGACTAATAGTCTCATACTTGCTCATAACAATTTTATCCAATGGTGATGGACTAGAAGTTTATTTGTTGAAGAAGTACTCTATTCTAATCACTTTGAATTTGAACATAACTCCAGTCCAGTCATAAAGTCGATAGTTAGCTTATGGTAAGATAACTGACATAACCATATTTTGGAAAGACAGTGGATGGTTGGGGTCTCGCTAAATATAGATTAAAGATGGATTTGTCTTCTCCTTTAGTAAGACGTTTTCACCTACGGAAATATGTGTAACGGTACATTTTGTCTTTGATGTTGTGGAAGAGAGAAAACGTTTACAGCGCCCTCATATCTGCCAAGTGAGAAAGACGAGTGGTGTGTCCTCTGGAGAATTGTTAATAACATAAATTAAGATTCTCATCACTTGTAATTAGTTATGGACGAGTAATTAATAATAGTAATCGAAACCATTAACTAGGTGGCGTGAGCGTCACACTGTCATATATCAGTAACTTCGTTAATTTTTGATGAGTTCAATACTAAGAAAACTATTTTGTGTAAGTCGTACGTGGAGGCAATTTGATTGGCCGTGTGAGCACAGTTCGCGGACATAATTTTTAAACATTTTCAAATAAACTTTTCAAAAACTGCCAGTCTTAACCAAAGCTAACCATGTGTCAGAAATTCAAAACGTGACTGTTTAAACAAGGTTGAATAAGGATGTGTGCGAGTCAGTACTTCAAAACGTGACAGTCTTAAACAAGGTTGAATGCACGCCAGAAATTCAAAGTTTGCGAGAAAAACCTTTTCTTTGTTGCCCTACTGGATTCGGAAATTGCATCCACTGAGCTTCTCGGTGACCTTGTAAGGTCCTTGCCATGCCACTTCGAGTCTGTTTCGGTGCACGGGCAGTTAGTAACAGAACCTGTGATCCGACATCGATCTGAGTCTGTACGTCTTTCTATTGTATTGCTTGGCCTGCCTACGTTTAGCTACGTGGGTGTTCTCGGCTGCAGTCTGACAGCTAAGATCTATCTTGTTAACCAGATCAATCACATATCGGTATGTGCTTTTTTACGGATTCTGTTAAATTATCGTTTGTCCAAAATTGTCGCAGTATGGACATCGGCCCTCGTACGGTGCGGCCAAATAATAGTTCAAAGGGAGAGAACAGCGATGAGTGGTGACAGTAAACTGCTATCTCCAGTGGTGACAGTAAACTGCTATCTCCAGTGGTGACAGTAAACTACTATCTCCAGTGGTGACAGTAAACGACTATCTCCAGTGGTGACAGTAAACTGCTATCTCCAGTGGTGACAGTAAAACTGCTATCTCCAGTGGTGACAGTAAACTGCTATCTCCAGTGGTGATAGTAAACTGCTATCGAAAAACACACACACACAAAGCAGTGATGTACGTTAGGATAAGTTTTAGATACAAGTGTATCCATTCAAGATTGTATGCAAGCAATGTGCATACGTCTGCACACTCGCCATGAGCTAACTATAATTCAGGTATTAAATAAAAATATTAAAAAATAAATTTTAGAAATGTTCATGCTTTCAAGTATCTACAAAATAAACAGGTCCTGCAAACAGGTGTGTGTGTGGGGGGGGGGGGAGAAATCTAAATTATTAAAGAACCATGACATGGATAAATTATTCTTCACTGAATAAGAAGGCGAGACTTAATTTCTGATAAAACATAAAATAAGTGTCACTTTAAAAATTCACTCCACGAAAAAGAAACTGCACCAATAGTTCAACCATTTATTTATGTAAGCGCGAACAATTACACACAGGCATACACATCCCATCTATTTAACTTCCATCAATTTTACTTTTCTTCCTCCATTAGTCTGTGGTATTAATAAAAACCGACGGTCAAGGTCATCTGCTAAATGATGCTCAAATTTTCACTCGCACTGTGGACTTATAATCAAAAATGGAGTAATTTTTAGTGAGCCGGTATTTTCAGATGGCCTGCTTTATGTTGCATTGTCATGTTCAAGATACAGAGACAACATCAAAGTACACATTAAAAAAATAAAACTACGGTCAAGGTCATTTGCTAAATGATGATCAAATTTTCACTCACAATGTGACTATAATAAAACCTTTCCATAAACATGTTCTTAACAATGCATTCGTTTTAATTTCCCGTCATATGGCGGGCATAAAATAATGAAAGATTTCACCTGGCTATATACAACAGCGTAAACATGTTCTTTTCATGTGAGTGTGATATCTGAAAGTTTAAAAGCGAGAAATTTTCAAAATTAACAATAAAGTGAATATTGATTCGGAACTACACAACAGAATAGCAGGGCTGCTCTGCAGGCATTAATTACATTTTGTGTTGAGTCCAAAACAAATGATCAAATATCGTTACCAAACCCAGTCAATGTGTCTGCCACAAGTTTGGGGAGGCGGTGACAAGAGTACTTGGTTGATTGGTATGTTTGTGTGTGTGTGTGTGTGTGTGTGTGTGTGTGTGTGTGTGCGTGCGTGCGTGCGTGTGTGTGTCTGTGTCTGTGTGTGTGTGTGTGTGTGTGTTTATGAGTGTGAGATAGAGAATAATATATTTCATTTAAATAAAACTACTTATCATTAATGTCCCCGACAACACAATCTCCTTCGCAAAGAGAATTTCTGCACATCCTGCCGTTATCTCCCCCCATCCCTCGCCCACGAAAACGTGACAGTTTTAAACAAGGCTGAATGCGCCACCATACTTCGTATTCTTTTGGACACTGGTATGTCACAATCGTGCAGGAATTGGCATGTCACAATCGTGCAGGAATTGGCATGTCACAATCGTGCAGGAATTGGCATGTCACGATCGTGCAGGAATTGGCAAGTCACGATCGTGCAGGGATAAAAGAATATTCCTTTCCTGTAGAAAGATATCACCATTATTGCAAGCACTAGAAAAAGTGTTTGCAGGAAGCATGCAAAAATCTAGAGCTTATTTTTGTAAACCGTGAGTTTACTAAAGGCAAAACCAAGGGAGTGAACAAACACAGACACCAAAATGAACATGTGACCGACTTGTGGAGCGGATTCGCATATATTGTAGTCAAATAGAGAGAATTTTAAAAGCAAAATAAGTTTGTAGTCAAATAGGGAGAATTTTAAAAGCAAAATAAGTTTGTAGTCAAATAGGGAGAATTTTAAAAGCAAAATAAGTTTGTAGTCAAATAGGGAGAATTTTAAAAGTAAAATAAGTTTGTAGTCAAATAGGGAGAATTTTAAAAGCAAAATAAGTTTGTAGTTAAATAGGGAGAATTTTAAAAGCAAAATAAGTTTGTAGTCAAATAGGGAGAATTTTAAAAGCAAAATAAGTTTGTAGTCAAATACGGAGAATTTTAAAAGCAAAATAAGTTTGTAGTCAAATAGGGAGAAATTTTAAAAGCAGTTGGACAAAGGGGTCTTCGCCATTATTTCCTTGGGTCTATCTTGTTCTCTTACTCAGTAGTTCCTGTCAAAGTTAACTTAGTATTTCCAGTCAAAAGTTCACTGAACATTTCCACGCAAGAGTGATTCATTTGTAAACCTTCACATCCTCTCACGGACTACACCTGGAAAGAGTGGGATCGAGCTATGTATTAAACTATTAAAGGAACGGAAGCCTGACGAGTTCACGGCTTACAGCGCGAAAGCGGCGGAAGCCGGAAGCGCCCCCAACAATCAATCAAATCAAAAAGAGTTCACGGCTGCTCGAGTGGGCGACAACTCCCAGTCTTTTGATTAAAACAAATGCGTAGCTACTTCATTCTTTTCATAATTTCATTCACTATAAAAGAAACACGTTGCTTTCTAGTTTGTTTCATAATTTCATTCACTATAAAAGAAACACGTTGCTTTCTAGTTTGTTTCATAATTTCATTCACCATAAAAGAAACACGTTGCTTTCTAGTTTGTTTCATAATTTCATTCACTATAAAAGAAACGCGTTGTTTTCTAGTTTGTTTCGTGAGTTTTATTTTCCAATTATTGATAATTGCTTTCATGCCTGCTATTATTTTCATTTACAATGTTTATAACAAACCTTTGGTGCTTGTAAAGAGCAACAGCTTGCTCTGGACGAGGGTGGGGGATGGTGGTCCATCTCTGTTTGTTCGCAAGCTTATAAAACATGAAAATGTGCATGATTCCAAATTCTTTCCGCAACTGATCTCTCACAGCGCCTCCTTCAGCAACGGGAAAAGAAGGATAACCCTTGGCAACCAGATGGAGAAACTGTGCTACTTCCTGTTTATTTTGGGCGGACTCGGGCTTGTGCACGCCAGCACGCAAGTATTTTTTCCCCTCCATTTAAGATATCTGTAGGGCTGCTCACAAGTGTTATCTCTGCATTTAAGATATCTGTAGGACTGCCACACGTATTGTCTCTCCATTTATCTGTAGGACTGCTCACCAATATTCTCCTCACTTAAGACATCTGTAGGAATGTTCACAAGTATTGTCTCTTCACTTAAGATATCTGTAGGACCACTCACAAGTATTTGCTATTTGTTCGTCATTTGAGATATCTGTATGACTGCCCACATATAGTAGTGTTTCGTCATTTGGTAGCTGTAGGACTTCTCAGAAGTATGTTTTCATCATTTGATATTTGTAATACTGATAGCAAGTAGCGATATATCATTTGAAATTTGTAATACTGTTTGATAGTGCTCTTTCGTGATTTGATATGCAAGAGTCTCAAAAAAAGTGTTGTATCATTCGTTTGATATTTGTAGGACTGCTCGTAAAGTACTGAATCCGTCATTTGGTGTCTGAAATGTTGCCCACAAGTATTTCTTCATTTAAGGTCTTTGTGATACTTCTTGTTATCATATCTGTTGGACTCCGCGTGAATACATGAGCATATTCATATCACACTTTCAGGTTCATATCACACTTTTTGTTTTCAACCAATAATCAAAACTATTACTTGCTAAATATTCCGAAAATTGCAACTTTTTGCATCGCTAACTAAATGATTTCTTCGTTATTTTTGGAGCTGGATTTAGTGCACTTCGATTTCATGAAAATTTCGTTTTCGCGTGTAAAGGTGAAACCGCGAGTTTCAACGAAGAAAGAAGAGCTTCTAAAGAACGAGAAATTTAGGCACAACTAATAAACCATACATTTCTTTCTGAAAGAAGAGCTTCTAAAGAACGAGAAATTTAGGCACAAATAATAAACCATACATTTCTTTCGGAAAGAAGAGCTTCTAAAGAACGAGAAATTTAGGCACAAATAATAAACCATACATTTCTTTCGGAAAGAAAAGCTTCTAAAGAACGAGAAATTTAGGCACAAATAATAAACCATACATTTCTTTCGGAAAGAAGAGCTTCTAAAGAACGAGAAATTTAGGCACAAATAACAAACCATACATTTCTTTCGGAAAGAAGAGCTTCTAAAGCAGTGGTCCCCAACCTTTTCATCGCCGCGGACCGGTCAACGCTTGCTAATTTTGCCGCGGACCGGTCAACGCTTGATAATTTTACCGCGGCCCGATGATGTGGGGGGACGTTGATTGTTTATATTTTAGATTGTTTTGATTTAATAATTTTAATTTAATTGTATTTAAACGTGCCTTCAAATTAAAATACAGTTACACCAAAAAATGAATATAAAGTGATTTAACATTTTAACTCACTAGAACGCTAAATCAGAGAGAACCCTGAGCTTGTTTCTTTGCAACGAGACGGTTCCATCTGGGGTAATAGGAGACAATTACACCCGAAGTGAGTTGCTTATGTCCATCCGTTGTTTTGTTTTGCTTGCTGTCACTGCAGAAAACCCCGCTCCACACAAATAGGTTTCGGAAATGGCAATACGGATTTAAGTGCTGTGGTGGCCGTTGTTGTATTGGCAGGTGAGGGGGTTTACAGAGCCCAGGATAATACCACATCGTCTGTACTTAGTGTGTATGTGCGCCCAGGATGTTCACTCCCCACCCTGTAATGTTCACCAGTGGTGTTGTTGTTGTCGTTGGCACTGTTGTTGTTGATGTCCCCGGTAGCCGTTGGACTGTATGTAGGTGGGTGTTGGCGGCAAGCATTAGTTGAATTAGATCCGCAATGGGGTGGTTATAATATCCCCACTGCATGTGATGTTGCTCACTGTGCTGCCACCGTTGTTGTTGTTGTTGTCGGCGGTGGTTGTTGTCGCAGCGCTGCCGTTGTTGTTGTGGATTCTGTTGTTGTGGCTGTAGTAGATGATACTGTTGTTGTCGTCTGATGTGTTGTGGCGGGCACCTTCTTTTTGATTTGGGGCTCCGTTCTGTAGTGTTTCCTCGTGTGTCTGTTGTGGTTGTCTTTGTTGCAGTCCCTGGTGGTGACTCTGGCTGTGGATTGGGGGCAGTTGGTTTAGTCGTTGTTGTTGTTTCTTATGGTGTAGTTGGAGCGTTGTCGACTTCTGTTTCGGTCTTTGCGTCAGTTGTCTTCACTCCTTTTTCTGTTTGTATTTTTCTTTCTTGCGTCTTGATATGTACCGTTTGTGTGCTGGAGATTTTTTGGCGTTTCTTCTTATTTTCGGTGGTAGTTGTTTAATTTCTTTTTCTTTGCTGATAGAGCTTGTAGTCTGAGTTTCCTTATTATCTGTTGTGGGTTTTTGGAGTTTGCGAGAATGCCTGGCTGATTTCTTGTTTTGCTGTTTGAGTTGAATTCACTTTGGCCATAGGTGGAATTTTCCAGATGATGTTGGTGTTTATTCCACTTTCTCTTGTAGTGGCTTGTAGAGTTTGGGTGGAAACGTGGCTTTTTCCTTTGACTGTTTGAGTTGTGCCATCTTCCTGTGTGGGTTTTCGCGTTGTTTCCTCCTTTTCCGTTTGTGAAGAGCGTGTTTTTGTTGTCGGCGTTATTTTCCAGAAGATGTCTGTCTGTGTTTCACAGTCTGTTGATGTATTTTTTTTTTCGTGTTGCCTTGTCAGGTGCTTGTTTAAAATCTTATGGAGACCAATTGCGGTTAAGATGGCTTGTTGTCTAGTGTAAGTTCATCTTCTGTTTTGTGTGGAAGAGGGTCAACAGCAAATTAGTGAACGCATTTTTTAGTTCAACGTTTTTAGTTTCTAGTGTGAAGGTGAAGGGGGTAACTTTTCGTATGCCCCCATTTTCGGTTGGTTTGCTGATTTCACAGCAGTATTTTGTCCAGTCTTCTCCTTTGTACTTCTTAATGTTTGCATCTCTTCAAGCCTCTTTTGCCGTATCTGTCTCAGCTGGGCTATGCGCTCGTTTGTGAAACAGAAAGGGCCGTCCGCATCTTCTGTGACTGACTCAGAATCGCGTAAAATGTCACTAGGTGGAGTGGGCAGAAGTGGCATTTTTGCCAGCCCTGAAAAGGGCTGAGTCTTAGTGCTGGTTTGTCTGGTGTGGCGCTTTGACATGACTCTCCTCCCGGCGGTCCAATGAATGGAGTGCGTTCGTCGGTGGTCCGAAGCGAAGTGTGTTGGTGTGGTTGGGAAGTAGAGCTCGAATTCTTTAAAAGCAAAGACAGATGATCGTGCACCAACTGGGAGAATGAATGCTCAGGCTCAATCTCGTCCATGGAAAGTCGCACAAACCCGAAAGAAATACACCAGAGTAAAAATAAAATTGAGGGGCCCTGTACCATTTGGTCCGCGGACCGGTACCATATGGTCCACGGACCGGTACCGGTCCGCGGACCGGGGGTTGGGGACCACTGTTCTAAAGAACGAGAAATTTAGGCACAAATAATAAACCATACATTTCTTTCGGAAATGAAATACTTCACAGATTTCTTTGGTAGAGTAAATAACCTAAACCTGTAACTACGCAGTAACGTATAAATATTCTGACCAATCAGGACATAAAAGCTAATTTTCGCGGTAACCTACAATTATACCGACAGGGTTAAGTTGGCGAGGTGTTCACCTGGTTAGGATCAAAGATTTTTCTCGGCAAAATCCCCAAATTGTTCATTTACCGTTATCTCTCAACACTTGCTGACTTTGCAAGAAGGTATAAGTCCATACTTTCCACATCTACAACATACATTGGAAGGCCTTTACCATTAATTTCCACATCTACAACATATATTGGAAGGCCTTTACCATTACTTTCCACATCTACAACATACATTGGAAGGTTTTTACCATTACTTTCCACATCTACAACATACATTGAAGGCCTTTACCATTACTTCAAGACAATGACGTCCATGCAAGAGTAGATTTTATCTTCAAGATTGTACACATTGACAGTAGACTTCCAGGCTTTTGATCTGGCAGCCGTTTGGCAAACAGTTGGTAGTGGATACCCAGATCACTCTAGCAGACCTCTCAGAATTCCAATTCCTCAACGATAAAGGCAGGGGACGTAAATCTGGATCTTATTCGTGACTTCGATGTAAACCTTATCTGTGACGGGGCATTTATCTACAAAAACAAAAGCAGTGTCAATCATCACACTACTGATTAACTGTTTCAAAGTTCTCGGATAGTTCACATTGCTATTATTGTTGCACTATACATCTATTAACGAGAGTTTAAATAAAATTAAATTAAATAAAGTAAAACAATATACACACAACTGACTACTGTTTCTTTTTATTTATTTAAATAAAATTGTGGTTTCATTGTCAACAAGGAAAAAATATGAACTGTTTACTTGCATAAATAATTATAATAATTATTAATGAATACTGTCTTCTAATGACAGGGGCGTGTGAGGGTTATTTTAATTTTTTTATTTTGTTTCATGGGGTAACAGATTTCTAATGTTTAAGCAGTACTGATCTCAAATAACAAAGAGGTTGATTTACTCATTAAATCTAAGAGTTGCAATAAATTGACTATTTTGAGATTTCACATAATACACGGCGGCTTTGGATCTTGAGTTTCTCTCTACTTTTATAAAACAAGAATTTAGTAATCAGGCACTAGAAATAGGAATTTAGTAATCAGGCACTAGAAATAGGAATTTAGTAATCAGGCACTAGAAATAGGAATTTAGTAATCAGGCACTAGAAATAGGAATTTAGTAATCAGGCACTAGAAATAGGAATTTAGTAATCAGGCACCAGAAATAGGAATTTAGTGATCAAGAACCAGAAATAGGAATTTAGTAATCAAGAACCAGAAAAAGGATCTTAGTAATCAGCCACTGAAAATAGAATCTTAATAATTTGGCACTGAAAATACGATCTTAGTAATCAGACAATGAAAGAGAATCTTAATAGTTAGACACTGGAAGAAAGGATCTAGTAAAAGGCAAGAAAATGTGTTGGTTTTATCAGACACTGGAAATATGATCTTATTAATATCACACTGGAAAAGAACAGATCTAGTATAAAGGCACTGAGTTGTTGTTATCAGACACTGGAAATAGAATCTTATTAATAAAACACTGAAAAAAGGATTTTAGTAATCAGGCATGGTAATAGGATCGCAATAAGCAAGCCTGGACTGAAAATAGTTCATAGAATTAAAGGAACTGGAAAAAGGGTCTTAGTAAGCATATACTTGAAATGGAATCACAGTAAGCAGGCCTGGCAACAGAATCACAGTAAGCAGGCCTGGCAATAGAATCACAGTAAGCAGGCCTGGCAATAGAATCACAGTAAGCAGGCCTGGCAATAGGATCATGGTAAGTAAGACTGGTAATAGGCTGTTGTAAAGAAAACAAACTGTGCGTCTGTTCAAATCTGAACTGAAATGACAAATTAAGTTTTGTTCGTAACTAACTATTGCAGAATAATTACCCTTTGATTTGCCCGCATTCACCTGACGCCAACAATGTAACAAGAGTTTCATCAGTTTGAAAAACTCTTTCTACTACGCGCGCATGTTAGATCTAATTATCATTAATAATATTCTACATTTTAGTACGAATGTTAGATCTAATTATCATTAATAATATTCTACATTTTAGTACGAATGTTAGATCTAATTATCATTAATAATATTCTACATTTTAGTACGAATGTTAGATCTAATTATCATTAATAATATTCTACATTTTAGTACGCATGTTAGATCTAATTATCATTAATAATATTCTACATTTTAGTACGAATTAAATGATAATGTATCATATTTTCTGGACATCATTATAGTCGCCATTATTGTCATCGCAGAAGTAGCAGCTTTATTGCTTAATTCATCTCATTCACTAGCATTATCAACATTATATCTATTACCTTCATCAAAATCACTATCAGGAGCAGCAGACAACATTATACTTATTATGATCGTGAAAATCACCAACTGTAGCAGACGCATGATGAACATCACCGTTAAGGTCATTACCATTATCATCATGCTATCAGGTGTGTCTCTTCATTTCTGGTGTGTCTTCATTTCAGGTGTGTCTCTTTATTTCTTGTGTCTCTTCATTTCTGGTGTGTCTCTTCATTTCTGGTGTCTCTTCATTTCAGATGTGTCTCTTCATTTCATATGTGTCTTTTCATTCCAGGTGTACGTATTCATGTATGAAGAGCGTCCAAGTGCAGGTGCCATGCTGGTTTATCTTTCAATGCTGGGAGACCAGGTAATGTCACAGCCATTGTAAACTCTTTCAATGCAGGATGCGTATGATGGTGTGTGTACTGTGAGCTTGCACCCACCCCCATCCCCATGAGAAGTTGTTGTGCACGCACTTATAAAACAGTTATGACGTCACGCTGTACAGTGCAAATTCAAGCAAAACTTATTTGTCCTGAAATGGTCAACAGTGAATCTTTGAGAATCTTTTCATTGTTGTCAACAACATCCAAAGCCGCTATCCCACTTCGACATAAATGAACGTGAACCATGCATTTATGATATGTAATATGCTTGTATGACAAAATATAAACATGAACAAAGGTTTATTTCTTTAATTATATTATTAATTAAGAAAGTAATATTAATGTTGACTTTATGGGTTACATTTCTTTTTATAAAAAAAATAATAATACAGTGCGAGAGAAGCCCTGTGTTCTGGGAGTTACGTTCGCTCAAGATGAAAAATTAACAATATTCCGAAGGCTTTAGGTGTCATTGCCTGACTGCACATGTGTCGGTGTGTATGTGTTCGTGTACACGAGTACTGTCGACTACGTATAAATATGTCCATTAAGCGATTGCACGTGTGTTCTGAGACAGACAGAAAGATAGACAGACAGGCAGGTAGGTAGGTAGTAGATGGATGGAGGGATGGATAGATAGATAGATAGATAGATAGATAGATAGATAGATAGATAGATAGATAGATAGACAGACAGACAGATAGATAGATAGATAGATAGATAGATAGATAGATAGATAGAGAGAGAGAGATAGATAGATAGATAGATAGAGAGAGAGAGAGATAGATAGATAGAGAGATAGATAGATAGATAGATAGATAGATAGATAGATAGATAGATAGATAGATAGATAGATAGATAGATAGATAGATAGATAGATAGATAGATAGATAGATAGATAGATAGATAGATAGATAGATAGATAGACAGATAGATAACCTCTGAAAGTGCTTGTATGGTGTATGAATGTGTAACAAATATGTGCACGGTATGTTTAATTATTATAACCGACGAAACATGATTTGGTTTGAACAATCAAATTTGAATAAGGTATTAAACAAATAATTTTAAGATAAAAAAAAATAACTTAGTATTCTGACTTTGCGTTGTGACTTTAGGGTGACCCAGTTACCTGTTTCACACCAGACAAGCACACGGAGAAATCAGTGCATTATAAACAAGTGAAGTGAGATTGTAGTTAGGCTGCTGTAAGAGATTAATCATTATAACTGAGTGTTTTCAGGCTGCTGTAAGAGATTAATCATTATAACTGAGTGTTTTCAGGCTGCTGTAAGAGATTAATCATTATAACTGAGTGTTTTCAGGCTGCTGTAAGAGATTAATCATTATAACTGAGTGTTTTCAGGCTGCGTAAGCGATTAATCATCGTGAGTGTTGCCTTTACCTTTTTTAGCCTTTCCAACCAATCATGTTTATTTTCATTTCTACAGGCAGCAAGAAGGCACATGTGAAAGATCCTGTGGTAAGTTATACACACCTTGTTCTCGTCATTGGAACAATAAAATTAATAATGATTAAACTTAATACGTGATAAGAAAAGAATTAATAATTGAATCTGGAACAGAAAGATAATCTTACATAAAAGCAATTATACAAGAGAAATTGAAAAAGAACATTGTAGTAGTTGTTGTTGATGAATGGATTGAAAGCAATAATAAATAGGCATGAGAATCATTATATTTTCTTAATAGTATGTACCAAAATAAATGGTACTGAAATAACACAATAAATAATAATTATACATAAGAATATTATCACTTCAACTAATAATAAGAAAACTAGTTATTAAGAAAGTTGTCACCAACTGGTTAACTGTAAATATATCGGTGATAATGACAATGATCATAAGGACATAAAACACAATGTGATGATAACAATGAAATAAAGGAAGATGATACCATGTCTCCGATATGCTTATTACCTGTACCAGAAAATGGAGGATGGTCAGCTTGGTCAGTGATTAGCACAGGGTCGTGTTCTGTCGCTTGTGGGGGTGGAGTCCAGAGTGTCACGTCCAGGAGATATTGTAACAACCCCGCCCCTTCCAATGGCGGCAGCAACTGTGTGGGGAATAGCGACATGGTGGAACAAAAACCTTGCAACACGCAGGCATGTCCAGGTAAGTGGCAGACACACTATAGTACTATACCATAGTAATACTATACGGTCTAGTATCATAGTAAAACTTTTGGAATAAAAGTTATGGAATTAATTAATGAACTTAGTTATCCATAGATAGATAGATAGATAGATAGATAGATAGATAGATAGATAGATAGATAGATAGATAGATAGATAGATAGATAGATAGATAGATAGATAGATAGATAGATAGATAGGTAGGTAGGTAGGTAGGTAGGTAGGTAGGTAGATAGATAGATTACTTAGCTAGAAAAATTCACATTTACTTAGAATGCAATGAAAATCAATCCTAAACTGACCGAAGATTGAAAGAACTGTACGATATAATTATTGTAACTTCTCATTTCGTCCTCATCATTCTTTCACGTTAGTTCCAGTCAATGGCGGGTGGACCGCATTCCAAGTCACCAGTACTAGTGCGTGTTCAGTCGCCTGTGGCGGTGGGACGCAAAGTGTGACCTCAAAGCGCACTTGCACTTCTCCAGCACCTCAAAATGGCGGTGCAAACTGCGTGGGCTCTGACACTGACACCAAGACTCAGAGTTGTAATACGAATCCATGTCCAAGTGAGCTTCAATTTATATTTTCAGTCTTTTACATTTGTAATTCACTTAAATGTGTCGTATAATTTAGATAGACAGTCGGACGGACTATAGATAGGTAGATAGATAGATAGATAGATAGATAGATAGATAGATAGATAGATAGATAGATAGATAGATAGATAGACTCTACACTTTCTCAGATTCCTATCACTCGATTGACCGTGCAGGAAAGACAGGAAAGTAGCAGTAACGAAAAAAAAACATTGCCATAGCATATTCATAATGCAGGTTGGAAAAAAAAAAACGAGGATGAAAATATGATATGATGACTGTGACGTTTTTGCTGGGGTGCGTGTGAGCAAGATGTTAATTCTTTACCATCCCGGGACACCCGCAACCTTCAGCTAACCCCCAAAACACACCTCACTGGCCACAAGTGTTAGAAAGATGAATGATAGATAATGATAGATAATGATAGATAATGATAGATAATGATAGATAATGTAAAAGACAAGAGTGATAGTTGTAGAAGTTAGCTCGAGCCCCCTGATACATACAACCATGATAGAAAGTAAATACAGGTGACAGACTACAACGTACAACATGTGAGTCATGCCAACATGAGTTTTCTAAGCATCAACATTATTGTATTTAGCAATAAATGTATTTAACAATGTATTGAAGACAGCATGCTTACATATAGCAAATAGTTCAACTCTTACAATTGGAGTTTATCAATGTTTATAATGCATAATCACAATCATGTGATTGAGAGAATATTAGTTATCAGTCCTGTGGCACTGTAGTAGTTATTTGGTTCGCTCATATGAACAAACAATAAATGAGTTTATAAGAGAACACTGAATGTTTCTGAGTGAACTCTAAAAGTACTTTGATAGAATCTGTCTACAACTTGATGATGATGTTGATGGTGACAATGACAATGACATCATCATCTGTTAAGTATGCAGGCTGAAAAAAAGACTGGAATTAAAAGAGAAAAAGAAACAAGATTCAGACACATCCTCAAGTTAAAACTGTTTGGTGCCAATAAAATACAGGTCATTAATGTATATTTCCATTTCTGAAAATCGGTTCCACCTATCTTTTACCTTTTAAAGAGCTAAAATCCTTTGTAAAAACTGGTAGAACTCTGCAGGAATCGTGCTAGATGTAGTAGGCTTTGGCTTTTATGTTAAGTTGATGTTGTCCCATGTGGAGCATCTTGTTTTAGTGCAATTGTGGAGGTGGTGGGTAGTTGAGGTATTCATTGTCTGTAAAACCACGAGCAGTCAGTCACTGTTTTCGGAAGTGAAGCCCTGAAAAGGACAACACTGAAAGGCATGCGTCTTCCTATGTAGGGGCAACTGAAGTGAGGTGTGCTGTGGCTGGAAAATAATATTAGTTTAACTTACTTATGGGAAGCGCTTCTGGCCTGCGCCAATTCCATGGAGATGTTAGCTCTTTAGATGTGCCATATGCATGTGTGTGTGTGTGTGTGTGTGTGTGTGTGTGTGTGTTTGGGTGATGGTTAAACTACCATACTTTACTTCTGGAGCTTTCGTGGGATGTTTGAAATAAATTTAATAAAGTGTATATCGCTATATATTTTTGTATTGTACAACAATTAGCCACAGAGGCTTTTCAATAAGTGGACACTCATTGCTGAGGTGAGTCAATGATTTAACGAGGTGTACAAGTACAATAGCACTTTGGACCGAATACTTACAAAGGAATACAAATTTTTCATGTCGCTCAATGTCAGATATATGTAAAAAAAAAAAAATTAAATACATGCATCTTTTACATCTAAGGTTTGGGGGTGGATGGTGGCTGGAGTGTGTGGGGAGACTGGCAGGATGAAGACGATTGCAGCGTTCTCTGTGGAGGTGGTTCAGTGGTCCAGAACCGCGACCGTACGTGCACCAACCCTGCGCCATCTAACGGCGGGAAAAACTGCGTCGGTGACACCAGAGAAACGAGAACCATCGATTGCAATACTGATCCGTGTGGAGGTGAGACATTTGTCGAACAGCCTTTTAAATAAACGTCCAAGTCAGTTCATACTTTAAACGTCCCTCCTATCCCCCATTTGTTTCATCTTTGCTGACACATTCGACTCTTCGTGCCACATTTCCAGACATGAACAAACGCACAAATGGATATGTGCTATTTTCTGCCGAAACATCCAATCTCACATACTTTGATAGTACATGTTGATGATTAAAAATCAAGTTTAAAATAATATAATGCTTAGTTCTTCATCAGGATAGGTTTTTTTTCTAGCTGATAGGTTTTCAAACGGTCTAACTTTGCAGTTACATTATTGTGCAATCTTTACTCGTGCAGTCAACAGTCTTTTCCTAGTTTGCTAGTTCTACTTCTAGCCTAGTTCTACTGCTAACCTAGTTCTACTTCTAGCCTCACGTCCAACGCACGTGAAATGCAGTCATAACGCTTCGAGGTGTTACATTCACTAAAATCGAACACCTTTATTTCCTGTCTGATATGGTGTCTGCACGTTTTGGCATATTAATTATACTTATTTATTTGTATGATTAGGCAGACATTTTATTACACACTACCTACAATACCTGAATGTGTTAACAAGACGCCTAGAAAAGTGCAGAACCATGAATTTGGTACATTTTCACAATGGCTGACCTTTGCAACAATAATGGCTTGCAATAATGTATGTCATATAAAATATATTTGCATTAATTATTTAAGATTTATAAAATACATTGTAAGTTTGCATTATTAAAAATATATTCTCTTATATATTTCTTTTATTTTCATTTACAGAAGTATGTGCTGGAGGCGTTAAATATATTATCAAGTCCAACAACCCTAAACGTTACTATGAATGTGTCAATGGAATTGCCTACCTTAGAAGATGCAAAATTGGCTACTTGTGGAACCAACAGAAGGGTGTCTGTGTTCTTGCCCAGTAGGGACAGGTAGGCATGGTGTGTATGAATGTGTGTATGTGTTTGTAGGTGTATGTATGTATCTGTATATGTGTATGCATGTGAATGTGTGTGTGTGTGTGCATATGCTTGTATTAGGTATGTATGTGAAAGGGTGTGTAGGTATGTGAGTATTTATGTGAAAGAGTGTAAAAGTGTGTGTGTGTGTATATATATCATTATATGTGTATGTTTGTGTGTAGGATGGTATATAAGTATGTATATGTGTATATGAATTGTATGTTTGTATGCATGTGTGAGTGATGAAGAAATTTTAAAACTTATCCACAGAGAACAAACTCATGAATGGGCCATGAAATACCAAGATTCATAAGAAGAGAAAATGAGAGCGATGTACAACACACACATTTAGTCAGAAAATGATTTAATGAACTATAAAGTTTCAAAATATGCTCAGACAATAGAATATAATCTCTTTCTCTCCATCCATCCTTCCATCTAGATAGCTAGCTAGCTATATGGCTGTCTATCTTTTCCATCGATGAAATTCTGAAAAAAACTTTCCGTTTTAGATTTGATTTGTAGTGAAGTAGTTTTAACACAATAAAATCCTCCTGTATTATTACCTATAGACAATGATCATTTGATGAGCTTTATCGCATTTTCTTTCAGAACCCAACAGAGTTGTAACATCGATTTAATTCATGTACATTTTCTACTTATTTTGTTTATATTAATGTTATTTTTGAATTTGATTTAATAATTTTATATTATTGTATGTATAGCAAGACATTTTATGCCTGACAACCCTTCCCAATAAAAACAGTCTTAACTCCGAAAGTGTTTCTACACTTGATGGTTGCTAACTTATAATTTCAGACGCAGTCAATGGTTAATCTCAGAACCATGTACTGAAGCAAAGTGGATTTTATGTGACGCCTATACATGTCTTAAGGCAACGGATGGAATACAATCATGTATAATTGATCCGTATCATTGTCTTTGATTGTATATCAGTATGCTAATAAAACCGTTCTACACATCTTATACTCTGTCGTCATTTTGGAAACAAGTCAGAAACGAATATAGTGAATATTCAGTCAACACTTATATACGCTATACATATTGTAGTTGTCTCCCTTTCACTGGATCATTAGAGCTTTAGCAACATTATTCTTAAACCCTGTGAAAAATAAAATGTGTCTATGCTCTTCAAGAAGAATTCCTTTCATTTTAACATTTTGTTGCTGATGTTGTGTTATGCTCTTCAAGAAGAATTCCTTTCATTTTAACATTTTGTTGCTGATGTTGTTTACTCTTCAAGAAGAATTCCTTTCATTTTAACATTTTGTTGCTGATGTTGTGTTATGCTCTTCAGGAAGAATTCCTTTCATTTTAACATTTTGTTGCTGATGTTGTGTTGTGCTCTTCAGGAAGAATTCCTTTCATTTTAACATTTTGTTGCTGATGTGTTATGCTCTTCAAGAAGAATTCCTTTCATTTTAACAGTTGTTGCTGATGTTGTGTTATGCTCTTCAAGAAGAATTCCTTTCATTTTAACATTTGTTGCTGACGTTGTGTTATGCTCTTCAAGAATTCCTTTCATTTTAACATTTTGTTGCTGATGTGTTTCAAAAACGTACGAGAAGTACAGTCTGAAGTTTTAAATATTGCGTGACAGAGATTGCAATGAAAGTACAATAAAAGTATCAAAATGAAAGAGAGGGGAGGGGGGATGAGTGTTGAAAATGTATGCATAATAATTGTGTATGTGTGAGAGAGAGAAAGTAGGGCAAACTTTCTAAAAGCAGGGCAATGCTTTTGATCCCCCTCAGTCAGAAAATAGTACCCACACCTTCTCTTTTCATTTCCACTTTTAAAACTATTGTCATGCTGGCAAAAGGGTGGTTTGATTTCCTTTTGCCTCAATCATGCAGCCACATATTTAATTTATAAGGTTGAAATAAAACACGAACTAAGTGAATTTAAATATTTTAATCCATTTCAAATAAATGTCTGAAAGGAACCACACACCATACACATGGATATCATGCATACAGGTTAAAGATATTTAAATGATACATGTATGTGCAGTAATGTTCCTTTCAAAACAAATCTGCTCTTTGCAGAAATGAAAAAATAATAACAAAACAGAAATTAATATGTAAAAATTCTAATGAGTGTAATTACTATTGCCGTGATTTTTGTTCAGAACAAGATCTATTGAATCAAAATGTCTGCAAAAGGTCCAAAAGATTTAACCACTGCCAAACATTTGCAATCAAAATGCAAAATATTAATATGATAAAGAAGCCATCTTTCTTTAGGCTGGCGATACTTAACATGCATAAACATGGAAGTTTCTTAAGAATGGCAATATTTAATTTACAAAAGTGACATACAGTATTGTTTCTTCTGGCAAAAAAACATTTAAGGTAAAAACAGAATAATCATCTTTGAGACTGGCAATATGTAAGGTTTAAAGAGGGTACGGTTTACTGACCTTACAGCTGGCAACAATGCAAATACAGTTAAAACATCTTCCTGAAGCCTAGCAATATTTAAGGTTTAAAAAAGGGAAGGATTTAAAAACATCCAGAAAACTGCCAATACAGTATTTTAAGGAGAAAGAAACTGGCCAGATTACTGATATTCCTTTAAGACTGGCAACTTTAAAGTTATAAAGATGGTGAGCTTAATTGGCTTCTCTAAGACTGGCAACAATTAAAATAGGGTATTTACCATCTTCATTAAAAATGGCAAAATGTAAGATTAAAAAAGGGTAATATTTATCATCTTTCATAATGGCCCATTTTTAGGATATTCTTTGGGGTATTACTCATATACTTTGGCCACCTTATTTTTCAGGACCTGTTATAAATTTAATCTGACTGTTATAGTACAGGAAATATTTTTTTAAGTGTTTTCTTAATGTTAACTTTTTCAGAAGAATTTTAATGTGGTGATAATGAACAAAAGTTGTGAAAATCCTTACCATTTGAAATAGTTTTCAACTCTTTATACACAAATAAAAATACTTTTCATTTTTATTTGTCACAAAATTATGTAAAACATATATGCTGTACTTTGCATTGACATTGAACTCCCCAAAAGCTCACTGCTTGCAAAGCATTGCATAGTAAAGCCTAACATGTATACCGTTTCATAATATGTTCTTCTAAGACATAAGTTGAGTTCACTCAAACTAGCTGATTCAGCTAATTTATTTTTTAATATAAAATTACATAATGTATCTGATTAATAAGTAAAGAAAGAAATATAATTTTTTTTTTAATATAAAAATGACAGTTTATGTTTGCATAATTATTTGTCATAACTGTAAGTTGCTTTTATGTTGTTTTCAAAGACAAAAATAAGACAAAAGTCATAAGGGTCCACTTCAGATTTGCAAAAATTATGATATTCCTTAGATCAACACAAAATGAAAAATTAAAAAAAAAAAAAATTAGAAAGAATGCGTTAAGTTTGGCAATATTTAAGGTACACAACATGTAAGTTGCTTGTTTCTTCTGCACCCAATGGTCAGACAATATTTATTTTTTATCACCATCAAGAGCAAAATATATATATAGTTATAAATGTCTGTCTTAGAAACTATAATTAATTTATAGTGATTATTTACTTACACTGTAGAAATAATTTCCAAAACAATAACAACAAAATCACAGTTCTCAATAATGATGAATTAATTGCACATGCATAGCCAAAGACATCAATGTTACTATGACAAAAATAATATTTATAACCTGTGCACCTCCAAAGTAGTAGCAAAACAGACATGTCAATTTATCCAAGAAATCTAGAATCTACGGATACAAAGAGAAGGAGGAAAATATACTAATGATAGATCTGTTAACATACAAGACTTGTTGGAGCAGCAGATCAGCATAGTTATGTCCCTGAGTAGTAGTTGTTGTTGTTTCTCCCTGGCAATGATACAGATATTCAAAATGTTGCTTGCCAAGGAGGGTTTTATTTACTCACCTAAAAGCATATCCTATTTAGTGGGACAATTTCAATTAATTTATCTAGTTTCTAGATACTCTGTTCCAAATTATTAAAAATGAGAAACACTCAACAATTTATTTTGTGTATAATGTGTGCAATATTTAACTGTTGTAATTTATTTCAACATTAACTGCTGTAATCAAAATGAGATCAGAAGAAAAATATCTTTACAAACAAATGGATGGTTTATTGCATGTAATCATAATTAAAGATTGGCAATGTTTATATGGAATAACAAGATACAGAGATACAGCTGCAGAAGACAAAGGGCCCATAATCAATGCTGAAAGGCCCTTTGAAAAAAAAATTGAAAATCATAATGGCAAAACCCTGAGAAGACAACCAGTGACAAGATGTACTAAAACTTACATTGATAAGGATGACATGAATGGCAGGAACATACCTTTCATTACATCACTACTGCAAAAACAGCTGATAATATCAGTGGCAGAAATGTGTAAAATATTTCATTACATCACTACTGCATCAGTTGATGATGTGACTGACATAAACGTCTTTCATTACATTGCTACTGAAAAGGGAAAAGCTGGTCATTGAAGAGTTTTCTTCAAACTATTCAATCAACAGAATAGATAGAAAGCACCGAAGGAATTATTTCCTAAGTATTTAGATTAGCAAAGGAAATAAATTTAAAATAATTTTAACAACTAGACACTAAATTTCCTTATGCTCTGACTGGAGATCTAAGAAACATAAAATCACACCGAGAATGTAGTGCCTCAAATGTCATGTAATTATTTACTGAAGTTATTGCTTTAAATCAGACTGTAAGATTATCAGCAGTGTGGAAAGTAAAAGAATGAATATAGTGTGTGTGTGTTAAAAACATAAAAACGAAAACAGATGCTAAAATATCAGAACAAGCCAATTCATTAATGTTTAAGCATTTTGGATAAATAATTGTGATCAAAATTTGGAAGAAAAGAAGAAAGGAGAGAGAAGGGGAATGGTAAAAAAAGAGAAAGTGAGAGAGAATGATAAAATCAAATTAATCTGTACACAATACATCAGCAGAAGTAATATGTAAATTATTTTCACATTCAGAATTTTACTAAAGCAAAACTGAAAAGAAAGAAGTAATGTGCAAATTATCCTCACTATGACAATTTCACTAAATCAAACTGAAAATACAAGCAGGGACTTGATCATCAAAATATTTCAATACAAGGATAAGTTAGGATTATTAATATGCTCAAACTATTCCATATAAAATTTATATTAAAAGTATACTTGTATGTAAATGTACTGATTGTAATGTTTCTATGTAAGTCTCTCCTAAATAAAATATGCTATAGTGACAAATAGAGATACACAACTTCTAGTCTGTACAGCTAGCAGCAAAACAATAACAATACCAATGCTTGCATACATACTACAGTGATTGTACTACTATATGTAGCTGAAGTGTTGGTCTAACAGGGTTCAGATTAAAAAGGATGTATTGTGCTTAAATGCCTGAATAATTACATCTGTAACAAAACCTAACACAAATTATGAAATCATTTTACAGTACACCTGAAAAACAAGAGGTGCAACCATAGATGTGACAGATAAGAATACAAGGTAAAGCTGCACATATTTAAAATCTGAGTTAATGCTATTTCATACATTCCTCAATTTCTGTCAGACTGGCAAAACACACAACTAAGATGAATAATGATATTCTGAAATAAGTCATTAAAATAATTTCTTATTTAAAAACAAAATGACCTAAAAAGGAAAAACATAATTTATTATTCCATTTAACAAATGAAAATACTGGGAATTATTTTTCATAAAGTATTTCAGTATCAAAAATCCTGAAAGTTTTCATCTGCATGAAACAATCACATACAAACCAATAAACATTCAATTTCATAGTTTAGCATAAACAGGATTTCTTGATGGTTTTCAAAAAGGTGAGATGCAAAAATTATTAAGAAAGTTTTAATAAATACTTTATTACTACCAAGAAAATGAGTGTACAGCAATTATCCAATCTTATGCTTCTCGATTATCGCCCTTTAAAAATATAATGCTCTTTTTATTTAATGCTATGTGACTGTTATATGCTTAAAAACTCTATCTTAGGCTAAGCACTAAACTCCCTGCACTATAAATGTACAGTCAAGCCCCGCATGTATAGACTCATGGTACATAAACAGCTTTTGACAATCTATACTGTGAGTTGTGCCATTTATTCTCTATTTTAAGCAAATTTAATCCCTTCAAAATGGCACAAAAGGCAAAGACAGTGATAATAACAATTTTTTAAAAAGTTTGTCACTTGAAGTTAAAATCAAAGTTTTGAAGTGACTTGATTCTAGAAAGCACCAGACTGAATTGGTCACAGCATTAGGTCTGACACTATCAGCATTGCAGGTAATTATTAAGAAAAAATTAGGAAGTTTTCTAAGACAACTCTTCTCAGTACAATGCAAATTACTAGAACCAAACCAACATTTATAGTTGACATGGAACATTTACTGAGTGTGAGGATTGAAGAGCAAATGCAACATAATGATCAGTCCATGTGCATACATAATAACTCATTTGTGTTCAATATGCTTGATAATTAATTATATTGATTATTATATGCAGTTAATAATGTTAACTATTTAGTTTTGTGTTTTAATTAATACTTTTTACAATTCTGATACAGCTTTCTGGATCTTGAGAATGAATTAGTTTGATTTCTGTTAAATTTTATGGAAAATAGATTTTCATTTACAACTTTTGGGGTTAGCATTTGCATTTTCAAGAATGAATTAAGAGCACTAAGTCAGGGATCCCAGTATTATATCGATGGATAGGTTCGTATATCAATACTACAAACAAGAACAGCTAGCAACATGACTGGCAGGAACATGTATTTCATTACATCAATACTTCATTCATGGGATACAAAGTTTTCTATTATTAAAAACATTTTACAAACTAATTTTTCACTAAGAGAGCTCAATTTTGTTATTACAAACACTCGTTCCTCTGTCTTTCTTGGATCATTTTAAACCTCATCTAGACATGAATACAAGATATCAACATTTCCAAGAATACTTCTCTGTGTTCCATATAATTATTTCTTTAACAAATGACTTTTATAAATTTAACAAAATGACATCCATATATGAAAGGTGCAATGCTTGAAAACCTCAATTCTGGGAGTACATTTAGCAAAATATTGCTCACAAAACCATAAGATAAATAGACTGAATTTAGTTTCCTAACTTATGCAAATTAACACAATTAAAAAATAATGACGTGATAAAAAATGTAAATCCTGCACGCAAGAAAGTTATTTTAAGTACTTTTTTTTTAAATTGATGCATTTAATGGTATCACACAATGCTGCATACATTGAGTTAATGGTGTAATTTTCCCTTCTCATTAGACAAAAGTATTTTTCAAAATTTTAATTCTAATGGGAGGCATTTTAAAAATATTGTAGTACAAATATTAACTGCATAAAGTTTTCATATATTCTTGCATAGACACACACACACTCACACTCAAATACATAAGTATATGCCCAATTACACATACACACACGCACAATTTCACACACTCAAACCTGCACACTTGTACACATTTATACAATGTCCTAGACAATGTTTCTTTCAGCTGTATGTTTCATAAGTAACTACAGCTAAAGTGTGCTTATCCAGCTCTGTAATTTCAAAATATAGTCTAACCTAGGTATTTTAATTTTTTTTTAAATTTCATTATTTTATTTTGGGGGGGGAGTGGGGGTAAATGCATATCTTCAGAAGCCAAAACCTATAGCCAGTCTGAAGGCCAAATATTTCTGGGGTAAAATTAAAACTAAAAACAAGTTTATTTATACAGGTTGAGTACACCTCTTATTCTTTGTATCAACCAATTCATTTTTGCATTTTATAAATTTTCATTTTATATCAGTGACATGTGATCTACATTATATTGCTAAACATAACAAAATGACTTTGTTAAATGATTATGATGTAAAAGAAGAAAAAGGTATATGTAAATACCTCACAAATAATTTTGCATCATCTGCAATAATGAATATTAAAACAGCACTCTGAGAGCTTGAAAAATATAATTATTGTAATATATACTATATTTTTGCTATCAACTTTCACTTTCAATCCTCAATTCTATCAAAATTCTAGATAACAAAGCTCATATTGTGAAAGCAAACAACTCACTTACCAACCAGCTATTTGCTTTCACTGTGATCTGTCTACACAATGGTTCTTATTTCTTCTCAACCATTTACTTACTCAGGACAGTGAAGAAGTATGTCAGCAGTGACAAGCACAAAGGTCCTCTTTAATAAAGCACATGGAAAACAGTTACAAAGAAGCAGACGGAAGAGTTTATCTCCATTCCCATATGTGACATGGGGGTACCATATAATTCAAAGACAACAAACATCCAAATAAAGGAACCATCAGCAAGGGACAAGGAAATTATTCCAAACTTCTCCATCCAGCTTAACTGTAACTGACTATTTATTACATGTAAATAGACAAATTACTGTTGAATTTATTTTCTTTAGCAGCAGTCCCCACTTTTACAAAAATATATATATAAATTTTGTTTAAAGTTTTAATATCACAGAAAAATGGAGTGAGTGAGTGAATGTGTGTGTGTGTGTGTGTGTGTGTGAGGGAATGTAAAAATAATCTCCTATGAACTAAAAACAAGTTTCTACAAACAGAACTATGGATCTATTTTATAATTTAAAACAGAAAATTCACAAGAAGTTGGTCATCAGCTATATAAAATGGGGACATATTAAGCTGTTTCAAAATGAGTCTACCATGCAATTATCATCAGCTTCACCAAAGTTCAGAATTCTCAAATGTACTGGCTCCAGACAATAAATGCCTAAGGTTTTACTGGCCCCTGGACAATAAATGAAGGGTAAATGAGAACAGATGGCAGAAGAGAAATTAAAAGCACAAAAAGTAAAATTATATAATTATTATGTGTGGGTATGCAAATGCCTGTTACTTTGTTGCAAGCTTTCGAGAAATATTTTTTTAAATCACAAATATATTATTATGTTGATCTCTTATTTAAAGATTATATCTGTCCACCTTGTCTGACAGTAAATTATAAAACAAAGCCTTAAGAAACAAGAAAGACAACTATGAAGTACTTAGCCATTTCTTAATTACTTTGCCTCACATGAAAGTTAAAATCTTTCGCTCTTTTTAAAGAATACCTATTAAAGTACAACCAAAAACAGCCCATGCCTGTAAATATATCCAACACTTGCATTCTACCAAAATGTAGCATTCAAAGATGTTAATGCAGTCAGCTGAGTGGACATATTATTCTACTTTCACTACATTCTATCTCAGATTCTTTGAAACAAACTATTTTTGTAATACAGACATCCTCTTGTCGTCAATAAATCTTCATGGAGATAAAGGTTATATCGATTGTTTTTCTTACTTGAATGTACTTCATACATGATATCTTATTCTGAATCTCCTGGTACAAATAGTAATAAACTGTTATTTATCATAAACAGTAAAATTTTCACCAATCTGTACTTTCAAAAAGCAAAATGCTGGGAATTTTTTTTAAATGTGAAGTAAGTTTTTTCTAACCCTTGCTGGAAATATACAACCACAAACCCTCCCAGCCTTGCTATAATTTTCTGTTGTACTTTGCCAGTGGAATATTGAAAAGCAGTTCCAAATTATCCTAAAGGCAAAGACATTAGGGCCTAAGATAAATAAAGACCATCTGAAAAATACCATTAAATTCTTACCTTGATTTTATGGAATGAAGAAAAATATGCAAAATATAAAGGAAATACTCTTTACTCTCTTGGGAGTCAAGAAAACAAATAAATTATTCTTCCTATTTTTGCTGTTGTTGAGAATTAGGTATTTTGGTAAAGTAATGCAAAGGGGCCTATTAACATCTTAATACAGCATTGTTGGAGAGAGAGCCATATTCTGCAGGCATGGAATATTAAATCTTTGACAAGTGCTACATACTCCTATTTCAGGTTTTACAAAAAGCCAGAGTAAGCTGGTAGGAATAAATGAAGGATACGTGTTCAGCATACCTAAGTTGTAGATATCTGGTTGTTTAAAAGAAAAACCAAAAACCATTAATTATTAATAAAATAAAATAACAAGTGCATTTAAACAGACTTGTCTGATGTAGATATTATTATCTATTATTAAAATTTAATTTGCAGTGAGCCGATTTAATATTAGATGTTCTCCAAGAATCCCACCCCCCAAAATGACAAAGCTTTCCAGTTTAATAAACTCTGACAACACCCTCTGAGAAAAACAAAACAACCTGCCACATTTTTAAAAGCCAACAAACTCTTTGCTAAATATAAAATCCATCATTCATTTGCACTCAGTAAAAATGATAGCTTGGTAGACTGAATATTCTAATTCAAGCAATCAAATCATCTGTCAAGTGACATCATGGATTAAAGAAAAAAAAAACTGAACAAAGCCTAGCAGTGTCACCAAAAGAGTGGACATTCTAAGAGTAAACAGAAGGAGAGTGAATATTTGATAGAGGTTATCAGCAAATATTAATGCTGTATTGTAAGCATTCATTCAAAACTACAGCATAAAATGTCTGAAATAATAAACTAGTGAATGTTGTTTTATGTGTGAACAACTTTTTCAACTAATATGTCATTGTAAAATATTTTTGTGACAGAAAATATGGCTTGGGACAATAAATAATAAACATGTTTTACATGCATGAAATCATCAACAAAACCCCAAACAAAGGAGGACAGTCAAATATGAAATTTCGGTGAAAAAAATCAGGCATTGACAATCATTAACATTAACAAACATTTGGCAAAAAATATTTACTCATAAGTAAATTAAAGTTCAAAGTAAACAATCTTGGCAACAATCATTTTAAGTTCAAAGGCATTGTTTAATTTTTTTTTTTGGGGGGGTGTCTTTAAACAATAGTGACTTAAATCATCATCTTTATTGGGGGGGAAATGTTTGACATAATCACCTCAAATAAAAATCTGCTTTCATTGAACCTCAAATGTTTTTCAATTGTCTTTTCTTTTCTTTTCAAATCGTGTTGATTTAAAACCCAATTAACTGTAATAAATTCAATTGTACAACTGATAGATAAAATAATTGCTATGGCAGGCAAAAGAAGAAAAATCATCTTATTTTATCCCAATTTAAAGATGGTTTGCTTGCAATAGAAAAAAGAAAAAGTTGCAACCTTGCCAAGTTATCACACAGAAAAATCCAGTTCAGGTACAATGATGTTAGGTCGTCATTCCTGGCATTAATTCTGTGGATTCAACCACAAGCCGCAAGAAAGTACAGGTGACAACAGTTGTTACAGGTGCAGCATTTCATCGAGTTAGCTAGTTTCCAAGTATTATACTACTTTACAATGGCATCAGGGTAAGACGAGTCTGCAAACACAGAACAACAATGCCCATGCTGTCAACTATAAAGAAAAATATTACAAGTAGAAAAAATTCAAAAAAATTAATCTATCTCTATACTCAGAAGAATCACATTTTTTCAGCAGGTAACTATCACAAACACACAGGAAAAAGAAGATAAAAATAAATCACAACAATAAGAAATCATACAGATTATAAATATGTTATAAAAGACATTAGACACAATTTGAAACATAAACATGTTAATTACACTAACAGTAAATCATAACACAAACAAAACAAGTCTATGATATATATAACAATTGGAAATGATAATACAAACAAGAAATGTGAAATTACTGAAAAACAGGAAATGAAAATTATAATTACAAATTTATTATTAAATACTAAAATTTGGTGCATGAAAATGATAATTATACACAAAGCTGGAAATGAAAATTATAATTAGACACAAAGCAGAAAATAAAGATACAAACAGTACATGAAAATTTTAATTACAAACTAAAATAGTAAACAGTAAGAAAAATTGGATCTGACCCTATTTCAGACTTTCATTCATCTAATCACAGTTCTTTGCCTCTACACAATACATGGATGAATGCATTAAGTGTCAATAATTACACAAGCTAATATACTTTAATTAAGAATCACAATTAGCATTAAAATGACACAAATACCATTGGACTCAGCAATAAATACTCTTTCACAATGAGCAGATGGTTATGCAGTTATATTTTTTAAAATGCACTTTTGATTCTGATTCTTAGGAACTGGAAAAGGAGAAAAGTAATTCCAATAGTTATATTTAGTGAAGAAAACTTTTATATGAAGTGGAAAAGTGGTCAGTAAAAAATATGCAATAATATAAAAACTGAATAATTATACATGCATTGACTTATTTCACACCTATCTCAGGACTGTAAAATGTATCTGATGTCCCAATGTTGTAGGCAGTCACTGAACGATAACACTTAATGCTAAATCATCATGTACAAAACAGGAAAATTATGATGACATCAATTGCAAAAAATAGAAAGTCATGGTCATTATTGCTACTCTGAAGGAATGACTCTCTGTGCCAGTGAGAATATCCAACATGCATTTTTTAAAGTTACTGTGGTCTGGAATAGATATCAAACAAGAAATGACAGAGAGAAAAATTAACCAAACTGTGTGAAATCTATTATTAGTTCTAAAATGCAGAATGTAACCTGTCTTACAATTAGTCAGAGTAAGCACACAAAATGTTTCTCACATTTCAGTATAGATATGGTTATGAAACATGTACACACCCCATCTGACTGATCTAATTGCAGCATGGCGTCATCATTGTCATCATTAATAAATTCCAAACTGTCAGAGGATTCATGTCTGCCCAGTAAAAGCTGTACATCTGAGTCTTCTGAAGTGATGTTGTCCAGAAGTGCATGAGTACGACTCCATCCAGGCAGCCATGACCTTCTGGGTGAGGGTGTAACCTGTTCCTCTTGAACGATTTCCACTTGCTTTTTGACGAAGTTGATGAATACCTGTAAGATGTAATATGACACATTTTCTCCATTATACTTTTTCATGGAGATGAATGAGCATTTAACAACAAAGTGAAAATCTTTAAGACATAAAATGGCAATATTAAAAGATTTTGACATTACAAAGTAATGTTAAAAGCTTTAAGATGTAAAAGGGCAATATTAAAAGTTTCTGATGTTATAGAGTAATGCAAAAAATGTAAGATGTAAAAGGGCAATACTGAAAGTTTTTTATGTTAAACAGTAATATAAAAAGCTTAAGATGTTAAATGGCAATATAAGAAATGTACACAAAAGAGACCAGAGTGATAATATATAACAAATTTAAACAAAGGTTTCATTCACTCAAATGAAAAAAATGAAACTACATCATCTTTAAGTTTTTATAATTATTTAATTTAATTATTACTAACAAGTGAAAATAAGGTTGGCTTAAGGTTTTGATTTCATATAAATTGTTATAAAGCATATCAGTCAGAAAACAATCTACACATCACAATATCAATGTATTCAAGGAAAGCAGCTCTCAGTATCATGAGAAGTCAACAAAAATACAACGAAGGGGAAGATACTCACATTATCTAATGTGTTCTGGCTGACAGAGTAGTCCTCTACATGCAAGTCTTGCTGTGCTTGCTGTAGTTTATCAAACAAAAGACTGAGTGACACTGACTGAGTCTTGAGCTCATACTGCACCAGATTGTAATGCTGTTCCTACAACACAGAAACAATTACATATGAAACTCATTTATATTTAACTGTACAATTTAATTGAGGTTGTAATGTTCCTACAACACACAAGCAATTACATATGAAACTCATTTATATTTAACTGTAAAATTTAAATGAGGTTGTAATGTTCTTACAACACATAAGATCTGGATTTGTAATAAGCAAAGGAGACCACTTGACACAGTGCTACATGCATTGAATAATAATAATAATGCAATGCAAATAATAGATGAAAGTAAAGAAAGTAAAGAGTAAAGAAAATGTGAAAATATACAACATCATGACCTGAGCAAAGAGTAATGTAATGAATGCTATGAACAACATTACATTTCCTTATGAATATCCTATATCACATATATATAAATGTAATCAGAGAATGGGTAAAAATATTAATTCTCCTTATTAATGTACACTTACAATATCCAGACATTTATAAAATACAAAATTATTTATAATCTAACAAATGTACACGGTCACATAATTTTCAAAGAATATTTTTCACCTTAAGTGTTGCATCTGGAATGTTCCTCTCAATAAATCTGACAATCTCCCGTCGGTTATGGTCATAATCTGGTCCTGCCACTCTGATGCTGAATGTGTATCCCTCCCCAAACTTATTTTTAAGATGCTGTGTACTACCCAAGCACTGGAACCGTCCATTGACCATGATAGCCAGGCGTGTGCATAAGACTTCACATTCCTCCATGCTTGATCAAAGGGGAAAAAAAATATTTTCACACTTCACAGCATTATATTTCAAAATGTGTTCACTAATTGTCACTTAATACATCTGTTCTATATTTCAGAATTTATTTTATAAACATTCTGACATGTCTGGGAACATCTGAGAATTCAAAACTATGTCACCACTATCAATGAAGAAAACAGATATATGGTTTGAGATATGGCAAAATTACTGATGTAAATGCCCCTGTTCAATATGCTGCAAATTTACTTTACATTTCTATCATTGTAGATTAGTGTCAATTTCTAAATTTATTATAAAAAAAAATGCTATTACCAAAAATTGCACTGACACACAATGGCCACTGACTACATCTCTGAAAAAGATATTGACAGGACAATACCTGTGAGAGGTGAGTATAACAGATCGTCCATCTTGGATGAGGCTGAGAATAAGGTTCCACAAAAATCGGCGTGAATGTGGATCCATCCCTGTTGTTGGTTCATCCTGTAAGTGCATTGCTCAGTTAAAAATATTTTTAATTTAACCTTTATCAATTCACATTGGCCAATGGAAGAGATATAAATTCCTGACTTTGATAAACAAGATAAAATTCAGTAAACAATGTTGAGTTAACTCTAACACATACATACATGCATGCACACACAAATGTACACACATGAACGCATGCACACTAAAGAAAATACCCATCTTTGCATTTCTTTGCTATTATTTTTCAGACTAACATCATGTACATTAAAATATATCTACAACTGATATTACTTTCTTGTCTAATGTAAGTTTTTTAAAAATCTGTTAATATTAAAAAGAAAGCAACATTTCTATATTTATGTGTTAGTCATTATTTTTCAAGCAGGATGTGCAAATCACTAAATTTACTCTATTTACTTGACACTTTGTTTTATTTTCAAATCAATTTTTTTTAAGTTTCAACAAATTGAAAAACAATTAAGTGAAGAGAGTTGTTTAAAAAAAAATTTAGAACTATAAATCCTACAAGCACCAAAATGAAGCAGATAGCAAAATACATGAAAATGGAATGCTAACTGAATAAAACAATATTCTGTAAATATAATTATAATGGCTTAGTATAAAGTGAAGGATGTGTTTGCTTGTTTACTATAATTATTTTTTTATTCACACACCCCCCCTCCTAATTGAGAATTGTCAAAAAAAAAGAAAAAAATAGAAAACTTTGTTCCCTGGTCAAAATTGTCTATGACAAGAAAATACATTTTCTTTGGTGAAAATTGTCTATGACAAGAAAATACATTTTCTTTGGTCAAAATTGTCTATGACAAGAAAATACATTTTCTTTGGTCAAAATTGTCTATGACAAGAAAATACATTTTCTTTGGTCAAAATTGTCTATGACAAGAAAATACATTTTCTTTGGTGAAAAAAACCATGAGAATCTGATGAATAATTAGAATGGCAAGTAACTGGAGTAAATAATATTCTAAATGCATACATACATTTAAAAGTATTGGAGCAAACAACACTCTACATGCATATATACATACATTTTATAGTGTAGACATATTATAGTTATAAAGAATGTATTCTCCTTGATTGAAGAGAGAAACTGAAATAAATTTTAAAATGTTGCTGACCATAAAAATGACAGGTGGGTGTCCAATGAGAGCAATTGCTGTTGACAATTTCCGTTTATTGCCACCACTATATGTCCCTGTCAGCCTGTCCGCCAACTTTGCTAGGCCCAATTTTGTCAATGCCCACTCAACGACCTAACACAGGAAAACAAAAGCAAATGCTGACAAATTAAAATACACACTCTAACTCTCACATCATTATTGTGCTTTATGTTTTCTTAATAAATTATAAATTTCAGGAATGTATTCTAATGGCCCTCATCTTTCACAGTGGATATTTTGTACTATACTGTAAGTTAGTGTGATAATTTCTTAGCTGCAATACAGATAGATATTTTATTTGATGGATAGCTGTTGCTTGCTTGCACTTTCCAAAATGTGAGCAGTATGTTTGCATTCATATTAAATCTTTTGTTCTATGAGTGATATGCCCCTTAAAATTAACATTTACAATGTGCATGAAATTTTCTGATTATGTGCAATATGTTCTACAACTTCTATCCTTCTCATTCCTTTAAAAGAATTGTCTTCATTCAACAGACACCTAAATATAGCAAATGAACTGAAACAAGTATTTTGCTTATGACAATATATGCCTAATTACTTTCTCATTTTATGATTTTTATGTCAGTCTGTCAGTTCAAAGTTGTAAAATTTCTTACCCTCAATGCTGATGTGCCAAATGTTGTTTGGAACAGAGTGGCATTAGGACTATTTTGAGTTATCTGCTATTTTGCAAAGATTACATTTATGATTTAGGATCCAGTAGATACAAAATGTAAACTAACCCTAACCCAAACTCCATTAATAATCTTAATTTAATCCACTGCAAGTTCATTTTTATTGACCTATTCCTGAAGACCAATGAGAATATACCATCATAAACCTCATTAATGCATGTATGATTTTCAGAGAATGCATATATCCACAAGTACAAGTTCTATATTATACTTTTGATAGTTTGATAGTTTTTTTGTTTGTGTTTTTTTTTTGTTGTTCTTTTGGGGTGGAGTAAAATGAGGTGAACTCTTCCCAGAAATCCCTAAAGGTATATAAATCTTGATCACCTTACCCATTTAGAAATAAGAAAATATTTCTCAAGTTCAAAAGTTTCAAAGTTTCATCAATGAATTTGTTTATTAATTCTAGCGATAGGACATAGAGAAATTTGGATTGTTTAGCAAAAACTATTTTGGTAAAAATTGCATCTATAATTAATCAATGATAACTCTCATCCATAAGGTGAAAGTATTTTTAGATTTTCTTCATAGGATGCTTTCCTTAAATTACTTAAACACAAATGAAATCAGGGTACCAATTAGAAGTACACACCTGTTTTGTATGTCTATGAATTGTCAGCAGAATTAAACCAAACAACAGACGTTAGCAAGTCTTTAAGCAAAATTACTGTTGATAGAAGATTATGTGATGATCATGTTCATGAGTACCCAGGTCTCAAAATAAAAATGTGCATCTGCGGCAAGAGACAACACATGCACAAACCACACTCCACATACAGAAGCACAAATTGCCCAAACCTGTTTCTCATCCTTAGGCGGAACACCCCTCAGCCTGCAGTAAAACTGAAGATGTTCCCGGGCAGTGAGCTCGTCATAAAGTGAATCAAACTGTGGACAATATCCAATGTTCTGCTGCACTTTCTTTATTTCAGAAATCACACTACAATAAAAAAAAAATACAAAAGTGGTCATGATTTAATCCTTAAACCAAAATCTGAGTAAACTCATCCAACATATTTTCTCTATAGCATGAATGCTGGGTTAACCTGTCCTATACATAATATAAACATGGACTTGTTAGAAGTTCTTTTTTATTCTCAATAACAATCTTCATTGACATAAAACTACTGTTTTAAACATATTTTCTCCATAGTGTGAATGCTGGGTTAACCTGTCCTATACATAATATAAACATGGACTTGTTAGAAGTTCTTTTTTATTCTCAATAACAATCTTCATTGACATAAAACTACTGTTTTAAACATATTTTCTCCATAGTGTGAATGCTGGGTTAACCTGTCCTATACATAATATAAACATGGACTTGTTAGAAGTTCTTTTTTATTCTCAATAACAATCTTCATTGACATAAAACTATGTTTTAAACATATTTTCTCTATAGCATGAATGCTGGGTTAACCTGTCCTATACATAATATAAACATGGACTTGTTAGAAGTTCTTTTTTATTCTCAATAACAATCTTCATTGACATAAAACTATGTTTTAAACATATTTTCTCTATAGCATGAATGCTGGGTTAACCTGTCCTATACATAATATAAACATGGACTTGTTAGAAGTTCTTTTTTATTCTCAATAATAATCTTCATTGACATAATACTACTGTTTTAAACATACTCTGATACAAATAAGAATGGCAGACAACACTCTAAGACACTAATTTCAGTAAAGAAAAAGATATATTTCTCAAAATAATTTTTATTATTTTTATAAAGTACAAATTTCAGTTATTAGGAATATTATTAATTATTAATTTTGGGTATTCTTTTCTGTAAACCATGTTATTATATCTGTAATTTCTACTGTAATATTTAGTAATATCTGAGTGTTTATACATACATATCTTTGTGTATTATTACAAAAAAATTAAATACACAGATTTGCAAAGTTTACAAACATTTTATTCCAGATAAAAGGAATTAACACAGCAGACAAGCAAACAAAGCAACAATATAAACTTAGATTAAAAGCATATGATATTATACTGCAAAATAATATACTTACACAAAATGCAAGCTTATTTTACTAAATTATTATTAACATTACTTTTATATTTCATTGCATCTGAATTTAGCTTCTTTGTCCTCATTTTAATTATATAAGATAAGGTACAAATTGGAATTTTTATCTCTCAAACCAGCATTCAGTTCAATTTTTTTTAAAAGAAAAGAAATTGTTAAATGGATAAACAGACATGTTAAACTCTCCTCCAATTAAATGTAACAGTAACATTTTAAAATGTGTTTGATATGTGCTCCATTCCCATAGTCATTTACTCTTCAAATTTAGTGGTTAGTCCAACACCCACACACCCGCCCCTCGCATTTCAATGAGTCACAATACACACCCACCCACCCCTCGCATTTCAATGAGTCACAATACACACATCTATCCCTCACTTCCCTGAATCAAAAAACACACACACATTCTTCACACTTCCCTGAATCAAAACAGCCATACATCCCAATACATATACATTATATACATTTCAGTCAAAACAGACACACATCCATATATATATACACTTCACAATCAAAACAGCCACACATCTATATATATATATATATATATATATATATATCTACACTTTAGTCAAAACAGCCACACATCCCTATACATATACATTTCACAGTCAAAACAATCACACATCCTATACATATACACTTCACAATCAAAATAGTCACATACACAAAATCCATACACACTACATGGTCAAAACCGCCATAAACACATACTTATTCATATCCTTACACACTCCAGTCAAAACAGACATAATCCATACAAACTACATGATCAAAACAGCCACAAACACACATACAACACTATATATCTATTTCATGGTCAAAACACGCACGCACGCACACACATCCATACACACTTCACAGTCAAAAGAGACATACATATCCATACACATGCTTCTTGGTCAAAATAGCCTCAATCCTCTAAAATTATACAAATAACAAAAATAACGTATGAGGTCATGCAATTTCAAGGTTTTAAAAAATATATACTCTGGTTGAAAGCAAGTATCACAACTTGATCCAAGAATATTTCTTGTGACTGAAAACAAACATCTTGTCACAATTTTGATCCAAGAATATTTCTTGTGACTGAAAGCAAACATCTTGTCACAATTTTGATCCAAGAATATTTCTTGTGACTGAAAGCAAACGTCACAATTTTGATCCAAGAATATTTCTTGTGACTGAAAGCAAACGTCACAATTTTGATCCAAGAATATTTCTTGTGACTGAAAGCAAACGTCACAATTTTGATCCAAGAATATTTCTTGTGACTGAAAGCAAACATCATATCACAATTTTGATCCAAGAATATTTCTTGTGACTAAAAGCAAGCATCACATCACATCTTGATCCAAGAGATGGTTGGATATAACAATAAACAGTTGATGTACATAAAGCAATAAGTGTTTGTACTACTACATGTATTCACAATCCCACTATTTGGGAAAAAACACAATAAAAATAACAACAAAACATACCTAAAACCATTCAGGTAAGCACATCCAGAAGTAGGCTGCACATCGCCAGTCAGCATTTTGAAAGTTGTTGTCTTTCCAGCTCCATTCACACCCAACAAGCCGAAACACTGTGCCAACAAGAACAAGAGTAATTTATAATGTGACACACATTAAATCCTTTCATAATAGTCAATTTGATACAAGAAATATAAAACTATTAAAGGAATTTAAAACAGAAAGCAGACAGAGTTAAGCTTTCTAAGAGGGGTGGATTGTGTTTTATAAAGCTTGCAGGATTGCATCACAAACACAATTTAGTCAAAAATGAATTGTAAGAGGGGTGGATTGTATTTAATGAAATTTCCAGATTGCATGATGCACACACTTAAGTCATGAAATACGTTGTAAGAGAGATGGATTGTATTTTGTGAAGCTGGCAAGGCCACATCACACACACGAGCACACACACATACACACACACACACACACACACACACACAAACGTGTATTCCGGTCTCTATGGGTTCATGGTCTGCACATAGCAAAATGGGAACCCCTATTTGCCGCGCTTTTTTCAACAGCAAATTGGTTTCCCGCTAGCTACTGGTACTAGACGATCATTTTGCGCACATATGCCTCATGATAACTAAGAAAATGTGTGTGGTAGACAAGATCGAAACAATGGGTTTATTTGCAGACTGTGGGTTCATCTAAATTTAGTAGCACCCATTTTTACACACACACAGGTGTGTAAAAAATAAATGGGTTTATTTCTTTATCATTTGATTTATTGTATAAGTAATTATATTTTCAATTAAAATAATATATTTTTTATAGTTTTTATTTTTTAATTATTAAGTATAATGGCCACTTACCATTATTATATGATATTATTATTTTATTTTATATTATATTGATAGTAATATGAGTTGTGAACTTTTATCTCTCAATACTTTGTTTCAACACTATTTAAGACATATTTTAATACATTATTTTTATTTTAGTATTTTAGTGTCTTCTACCCTCTGAACAGAAAATGTTTATCTGTGGTTTGGGGGTTGAAAAAAAATAAACATGTACATGTAAAAAAGTAACCTTGGGTATTGGATTATTGGTATGTGGGAGTGGCCCTAACATTTTGTGTAGTTAGTTATCATTTAAATCCAATATTTTTAAGTAAGAAACTGGCAGTATTTTAGATCCAGCTATTAGAAATTATTTCTATCTTTATTATTGTAGTATACATTGGGTCTAAAAATGAATCATACATTCCCTTGTTCTTTTAAACTATTACTCGAGATGTTTTTCTCATTCACAAATCCAGTTAAGATCAACAATGAGAACAAATTTATTCTTCACAAAATTAATGTAACAATTTAGGTTTTGAATTAATTATTTATTTACTGAAAAATAAAACAATGCAAGAAACAACATCAAAATAAACTTTCAGGATATACACTATTAGTATTAATTTAATAACAGTACAAACTGAATTTTTTTTTTAGCTGTGCTCTTTTTCAAGTAAAAATAAAACAAAAAAATAAACATAGATACAAAAATCAAGGTACAAATTCAGCATGCGCTCATAAGTAAAAAAGTAAAGCTACTCTGATTAAGAAAATATATAAATGGCAGCATAAGGGTACAGTTTTACACTGGCGAATGGTATAATCTTAAAAGTTCTAGATGGCTGGTCCGGTACTAGTATATTATGACTTTGTAGCCCTGAGATCACCAGTTTTGTATTGAAGGGCTTAAAACATCACAACATAAGATATTCAGTTTGAAGCTCTTAACTGCCATAGTTTATAATTATTGAGACTGATATTAATCATACCTTGTCACCAATATGTACTGACAGTAAAAAAAGAAAGAAAGAAAGCAATAGCAATTTTATATATGTATGGTTATAAATGTTTACCTGCAAAACAATACATAAAATTGGCAAAACAATACATGAAATTATACATTCTTATTTACTAAAATTAATTATTATTAATAAACTTTAAAATAACCCCCTAAACTTATGATTAGATCAAATCAAATAATAAATTTCTTCTATTAAAACTTATGAATATTTCAAAATATTTTTTCTTAAATTGCGTACAAAGTCCAAGTGAGAAACATAAGTGATTATAAGAAATGCATCTACCAATATATTGATATAATAAAATAAAATAAGATAAATAAGATAAATTTAAGGAAAAAATACAACAGAAATTATTATTTTTTAATCAACAAAGAATGAATATGACAGCATCTGTTATATTAATTGATATGATAAATAACAAAATTTTCACTGTTCTCAGCAGAACATTTTTCTTGCTTGTGTATTGTGTTAAACTTTAATATAAACAAAAAAACCAAAACATTAAATCAAATAATACTCAAATATTGTAATTGCTTACAAAAACAATGAAACTGTAAATCTGACAATTAATAAAGAAAATATGAATCATTGCTGATCTAGGTAGCACAATATTTGACTTGGTAAATAAGAATATTTACCGTTTTAAGCAGAAATATTATTCTCATGATGAAAATTATTTTATTTTAAATTAAGTAAAAAATACAATAAACCAATACTTGACACTGAAGAAAAGATAATTGACTTATTATTTTACATATTAATTTATAAATATTTTCTGTCCCAAGCAGAAATATTACTTTGCATAAAACACATACACTAATTTGACATAAATGTCATTAAAAATTAAAAGAAAAAAAGCAGATATCTGCACTAAGAGGTAGAAAGAAAAAATGTAAAAAGTAACAGTATATTAAACAAGTAATATTCACTTATCTAAGCAAAACTATTATTATCATGATTATATCTGCATTATTCTAACAAAGAAATAACCACATTCAGTAAAATAGAAAGAATTGGCACATTGATAAGTTCTATGGAATTATATTTGGGCTGCGAGGAATAAGAAGAAATCACTCCTCACCCTCTGTGATTGTTAGAATTAACTTCCAAAGTAGAATTATGTTTATATAACAGCAAGTCCCATATGCATGTACATGATTTTTCAACACACAAAGCTGTAAATACTGTGTTATGGCTGTACTATCAGCATCACAAGAATCTGGCACAATTTCATTTTCTGTAGAAACTGATGAAGCATCACTTTCACTTGCTTCACTGGGTACAAATGATGGATCGCTCTGGAGCAAGTCCTCGCTGTCTGTACAAATTGTCAAAACATCACTTTTACTTGTTTCACTGGGTACACATGTGCATCACTCTGGAACAAGTCTTCACTGTCTGTACAAAATGTCGAAGTGTCACTTTTACTTGTTTCACTGTGTACATATGTTGGATCACTCTGGAACAAGTCCTCAATGTCGCTTGAGTCTTTGAATCTTTGATGGGTTGACTGAATGTAACCAACATTTCCTGAAACATAATTATCAATCCACCGCTATCATGAAAAGATAATAATAATAATAATAATAATAATATAAGAAATAAATATAAATAAATACATAATTTCAAAATTAAATATAAAATTATTAAAGATTACATACAATTTTTTCTTTTTTAAATTTATTTTGTTTCCTTTTTCTTTCTTTTTTAGCATAATGCTACAAGGTATAAAATCTCAACTGAGTTTTATTGCACCGTGATATAATTATAAAATCTCAAAACTTGTATTTGTACTATAGTTAATCACACCCATTTTCTTATTAATATTAATACAATGTGCATATGCATCTACATGTTTATTTTTAAGTATGCAAGTGGCTTTGACATTGGTGACCTGTGCATTTATCTGTGCACTGCAGCACCTAGCATAGAGTGAAGTTGTAACAATTTGATCAAACTGATAGCTAATGTTAAAACTTTGGTTAAAATAAATCCCCTCTTTTCAATCTGCTCTTAAGACTATAAGCTTGCACAGTAAACTATTTATAGTACAATATATGAAGTGTAAACACATACTATTTACATCTTTGTTGTGAATTTGTGATAACATTTTAAATATTGTTTAAAACTTTATCTGTGTTAAATTATAAAACACAAGTATTTATTTTTAGACATGACTGATTGGTAGTAATTAACAAAATTATCACAACACATTTGAAGCTAAAAATTTATTTCCATATTGCCAACAACAGAATACATTTAATCTTGAGCAACAGTATATGTTGAGAATGAACTGAAGATTTTATTGTGACATAATAATAACCATGCACTCGCCCAGTCCTTTTCAGAAGAAGAATTGTGAATGTATCCACTGTTGCACTGTACTATTTATAAAAGTACATTTTCTTCAATAGGTTAATTATAGAATATGAAATTACTTCAGTAGGGACTTGGCTAGTCCATGATTATGCTTTCATTATTAATTTACTGTTTTAATTATTCTCACAAGTTTATTTTTTCTTAGTCGTGTGGATTAGAACATGCAACACTATTAACTTTAGACAGAAATCAGTGAAATGCACCATATCAGAAATAAATATAAGCATACTAAAGATTACATACAATTTCTTTCTTTTTTAAAATTTATTTTTGTTTACTTTTTGTTTTTTTTAATTTTAGCATAATGCTACAAGGTATAAAATCTCAACTGACAGTTTTATTGCACCATGATATAATTATAAAATCCCAAAACTTTTATTTATACTATAGATAATCACAACCATTTTCTTATTAATTGCACAATGTGCATATGCATTTACATGTATATTTTTAAGTATGCAAATGGCATTGACATTGATGACCTATGCAGTATGCAGGACCTAGCATAGAGTGAAGTTGTAGCAGTTTGATAAAACTGATAGCTAATGTAAAAACTTTGGTTAAAATAAAAACCATCTTTTCAATCTGCACTTCAGACTATAAGTTGGCACACTAAAATGTTTACAGTACAATATGTAAAGTGTAAACACATACTAATTACATCTTTATTGTTAATTTGTGATAACATTTTTAAATATGTTTTTAAAACTTTACCTATGTTTAATTATAAATCACAAGTATTTACTTTTAAACATGACTGTTTAGTAGTAAATTATCACAACACATTTTAAGTTTTAAAAAAATACTTTCATATGGCCAACAGAATATATTTAATCTTGAGCAAAAAATTGTGTTGTGCTTGCAGTCCATACAAATAGGCATATAATAAATTTAATTTGTGAGAGATGCTCATAATTTATTAGGTTGTTCGTATGCTAGCCAAGTCAATAAATACAGCAATAACAGTTTGCATAAATCAAATGAATATTTTAATTTCTCATTTCTTTGCCATGGTAAATTAAGGTGGTAACAGACTTTCAGTAATATACTATATAATATAATAAACATACCCACAATCCAAAATTTGACCCTTAAATAAAGTACAAGCAGTTCTGGAATTGCAGCTTAAATGTATGTTGTAATCATATGATTCAAGTATTATGTATATGATGTATTACATCAACTTTGTAAATAATATCACAAATGTAATATTTTTCTATAATATAATTTCCCCTAGTGGAGTCATTAATTCATTTTTTGTTCTTACTTATTTTTTTAATTATATGATTGTTTTCTTTGAGACAAGTCTGGCTAGGCCTTGATACATGTAATAGTTACATTCGGCTGAAGTAAGACTAATATTGATACTTGATACTACTAAATTAAATATCTCCAACCTTTTTAAAAGTATTTTATCATCGAATAATTTTAATATTAATTTATCTTCTTTAGTTAAATTCTTCCAAACATTCATGCATTCAACTTTATTTATTTATTAAATATAATTTTGTTTCGTCTGTGTGTGCAAGTCTTGTTGAACATCGCACATTTAAATTGTTCATTTCTTTAGTTGCTCGCTTACATTGTTTCACTCGTTCACGCCACAAGTAAATGCTAGGCTTCGATCTTGAGATAAACACCTACAAGCAAAAAAATTACAATGATTTGCTCTTCGCTGTCCGATATGTCGTTGCTAAGGCACGCCAGGCGATTGAGCATGCGCAATAGGTAAAATGTGCTCCAACGCTACTTCATCAATAATCGGCAAATCTTTTAATATGCTATCTTTTAATAGGTTATCATAATTGAAAATTAGAAATTTACATAAATAAATTATAAGAAATTAAATAATGCAAGAACAAGATTTATTTACTTACCGAAACATTCCAAGCACAAACTGAGGCGCCATATTACATCGCGTCACGTGGTTTTATGACGTACGTCAAATGGGTAATGCGCATGCTCCGAATTGTTCTTCACACACAACCTTGCAAAAACTGATTCGACACACACCAAAGTGTGTATGCGACATTTCACACACGACTAAAAAAAATGGGATTTTGGGTGACTTGTCTGAAATTAATTCTGGTGCCTCGTGGACCCATTTTATACTAATTCCAATCGTTAAAAAAATGGGTTCATACTTTGACAACCCATTTTTTTTTAGGAACCCATTGCTTACTGAGTGTATCAAGTTGATGAACCCAGTGTAACGAGATTACACGCTCACACACACACACACACACACACACACACACACACACACACACACACACACAGAGTTACAACATTCAAAAATATTTTTAAAGGGTTTACTATAATTTATAAAGCATAGCAAGACTGCACCACACACAGTAAATAAAAAGACTGTGAGAGGGTGGATTGAATTTTATAAAGAATGCAAGACTACGTCACACATAGTTAAGTCATAAAAAGATTGTATGAAGAGTGGATTGTATTTTATAAAGAATGCAAGACTACGTCACACATAGTTAAGTCATAAAAAGATTGTATGAAGAGTGGATTGTATTTTATAAAGAATGCAAGACTACGTCACACATAGTTAAGTCATAAAAAGATTGTATGAAGAGTGGATTGTATTTTACGAAGCATGCAAAGACTGCATCACACACAGTATAATCATATAAAGATTGTATGAGGGGTGGGCTGTATTTTACTGAGCATTCAAAATTGCAACACACACACACAGTTATACTTGGAAACTGTTTTAATACATATACTCAAATAAATCAAAATGTAAATCAATAAAATATGCAAAGAATTTACCAATATGTACAACGACATACAAACCATAATGATAGTTAATAATAAACTAGAATCCTTCTTTACCTCTCCAGGTGGCACTCCAAGACAAAGCCGATCAACAGCAAGATGATTACCCAACTTCCCAGTTTTGTATACCTAAACACAGAACAGTTTTACCTTTACTCTCAAGAAAAATCATTCACTGTGTTTCATTAAGCACACCACAGTGAAAGAGAAATCAATAACAAGGGAGACAAAAAAATATAATTATATAATAATATATAACATGAAACAATACTTATACATCAAAGCATTAGAAGGAAAAATGCAGAATTCATTAAAAAGAATTCTTTCTTTCTTCACCATCTCCCTAAATAGGAACTTCTAACTGCTACCAATGATGAACAAAGATTCAAATTAAAGAGATATTTAAAACACTATTCATAAGTTCTATTTAAAATAAACCTTTTACTTTGATTTAATTAAAAACACCTAAAATGAAGCCTTAGGCATTTGATCTTATAATTTGTGAGTTTCCTTTATTTTTGTTTCTTATGTCCTGTAATGACTATAATATATCATCATCTAATATTGTGAAGAAAAAATATAAGAATGCAGTTGTCTATATCAGCATCTAATATTGTGAAGAAAAAATCTGAAGGGGAAAAATATAAGAATGCAGTTGGTTATATTAGCATTTAATAATGTGAAGAAAAAATCTGAAGGGAAAAAATATAAGAAAGCCGTTGTCACCCCTCTCTGGAGTCAGAAGGTTCAAGGACAGTGACCTCTCTGTACTGCAATGTCAGGAAAAGGGAATGCATCCTAGGTTCCCATTTCTTGCTTCATTGTGTTGTCATGGAAACATCTCAAACTAAGCAGGCACTTTGATACTTTTAGTATTTAAGACCTCTCTAAGTTTCTTGAATGTGTATCAATACTGAAGGTATAAAAATCTAAACACTCAAGAAAAATGTAAAATGTAAAATGAACTAGTGCATATACTCATATAGCTGTTCCTCAGTCCCTCTGATCAGCAGAAATGTTCAAACAAATGAAGACAATGATTCTGTGTACATCAGTCAACAAAATAGAGAAATGAACTTTTGTTTTGCTTTTGTGTGGTCTACAAACTGACTTTGAAATTTAAACAGTATTCCCATTACAATTACCATTACAAGCATATGGTAAGTATTCAAACAACTTAGATGTATAAACTGATAATGTACATTTAGCTTAAAATCAAAATCTGTCAAAATAAAAATGTACACCATTCAGATACAAGAATTGCATAAATACAAAATGAACCTTGCTGAGATTCTCCAGGCGAAGTACATCATATTTGCCACTTCCTCTCAACACACGTTTCCGTTCAGTTGCTACATCATGATCCTCATCAGGAATAGCTGTTTGTGAACCAGATGTGCATCTGAAATTTTAAAATAATTTCTAGCATTTAATAATATGTGTATGAAAGCATCTGATACTGCCACTAATTCGTAATAATTACAGAAATTAATTAAACCTATTTCAAGCAATAAAAAGCAATTGCTCAACTTACTTGTGATTGAGGAAAAAACGATATTCACACAAGAGTGTGACCAAAAAGAATGCAAGTCCAATAGATGCCATGGCGGCCAGAAGGCGTGGTATCAAATCCCACTCCATGGGTGATCTCATAAGATCATTTTGCCCTGGAAATTTAAATGATACTAATCAAATGGTCAATAAAACCTGATCACAATAATCCACACTCATAAAACATGAAAATACACACAAACAGATGGTGACTGACATTAAAAAATATACTGACACAAGATCTTTACAATAAGACCTGATGATTAGGTGGCAATTTCAAAATAAGGGCAAATTTCCTGTATAATTTGCAAGCTTCATCAGGTAGATTTAATTATTTTTTTCCATCATATAACTAGATCTTCATCTATAGGAGTACACCACATACCGGAGATCCACACTCTTGGAGTAAGGTACTTTCCAGGTGTCCACACTCTTGGAGAAAGGTATTTCAAAAGTGTCCACTCTAGAAGGTACTGAGATGTTCAGTCTAGAATGCAATTACTAGGAGTCAACATTCAAGCACTTAATAATTTCACTACTCTCTTGTCCACTGTTAGCAGGTATAGTACTAAGATCAGGCAGAAAATCACTACTGTGTATTGCAAGTGTAAATAGCGAACAATAGTCATATTTTATCAAGCAAACTGAAGCCTAAATGAATGGAAGAAAGTCTGCAAGTTGAGTTTCTAGAAAGGGAGGTAACAGTGGCTACTGTTTTCAAGCCTTTCCAAATCCAGTGATCTGAACCACAGGACTCCACCCCTCATCTCCAGCATAACTGGATTGAACAAGACAATAGCAGTGTTATACAACAATGACCTATCCAATAATAATTAAAATCAACAAAACACAGTGGGAAGCAGTGTCCATGACTCAGTAGAGCAGTGGTCCCCAACCCCCGGTCCGCGGACCAAATGGTACAGGGCCCCTCAATTTTATTTTTACTCTGGTGTATTTCTTTCGGGTTTGTGTGACTTTCCATGGACGAGATTGAGCCTGAGCATTCATTCTCCCAGTTGGTGCACGATCATCTGTCTTTGCTTTTAAAGAATTCGAGCTCTACTTCCCAACCACACCAACACACTTCGCTTCGGACCACCGACGAACGCACTCCATTCATTGGACCGCCGGGAGGAGAGTCATGTCAAAGCGCCACACCAGACAAACCAGCACTAAGACTCAGCCCTTTTCAGGGCTGGCAAAAATGCCACTACTGCCCACTCCACCTAGTGACATTTTACGCGATTCTGAGTCAGTCAGATGCGGACGGCCCTTTCTGTTTCACAAACGAGCGCATAGCCCAGCTGAGACAGATACGGCAAAAGAGGCTTGAAGAGATACAAACATTAAGAAGTACAAAGGAGAAGACTGGACAAAATACTGCTGTGAAATCAGCAAACCAACCGAAAATGGGGGCATACGAAAAGTTACCCCCTTCACCTTCACACTAGAAACTAAAAACGTTGAACTAAAAAATGCGTTCACTAATTTGCTGTTGACCCTCTTCCACACAAAAACAGAAGATGAACTTACACTAGACAACAAGCCATCTTAACCGCAATTGGTCTCCATAAGATTTTAAACAAGCACCTGACAAGGCAACACGAAAAAAAAACTACATCAACAGACTGTGAAACACAGACAGACATCTTCTGGAAAATAACTCCGACAACAAAAACACGCTCTTCACAAACGGAAAAGGAGGAAACAACGCGAAAACCCACACAGGAAGACGGCACAACTCAAACAGTCAAAGGAAAAAGCCACGTTTCCACCCAAACTCTACAAGCCACTACAAGAGAAAGTGGAATAAACACCAACATCATCTGGAAAATTCCACCTACGGCCAAAGTGAATTCAACTCAAACAGCAAAACAAGAAATCAGCCAGGCATTCTCGCAAACTCCAAAAACCCACAACAGATAATAAGGAAACTCAGACTACAAGCTCTATCAGCAAAGAAAAAGAAATTAAAACAACTACCACCGAAAATAAGAAGAAACGCCAAAAAATCTCCAGCACACAAACGGTACATATCAAGACGCAAGAAAGAAAAATACAAACAGAAAAAGAAGTGAAGACAACTGACGCAAAGACCGAAACAGAAGTCGACAACGCTCCAACTACACCATAAGAAACAACAACAACGACTAAACCAACTGCCCCCAATCCACAGCCAGAGTCACCACCAGGGACTGCAACAAAGACAACCACAACAGACACACGAGGAAACACTACAGAACGGAGCCCCAAATCAAAAAGAAGGTGTCCGCCACAACACATCAGACGACAACAACAGTATCATCTACTACAGCCACAACAACAGAATCCACAACAACAACGGTGGCAGCACAGTGAGCAACATCACATGCAGTGGGGATATTATAACCACCCCATTGCGGATCTAATTCAAATAATGCTTGCCGCCAACACCCACCTACATACAGTCCAACGGCTACCGGGGACATCAACAACAACAGTGCCAACGACAACAACAACACCACTGGTGAACATTACAGGGTGGGGAGTGAACATCCTGGGCGCACATACACACTAAGTACAGACGATGTGGTATTATCCTGGGCTCTGTAAACCCCCTCACCTGCCAATACAACAACGGCCACCACAGCACTTAAATCCGTATTGCCATTTCCGAAACCTATTTGTGTGAAGCGGGGTTTTCTGCAGTGACAGCAAGCAAAACAAAACAACGGATGGACATAAGCAACTCACTTCGGGTGTAGGCCTAATTGTCTCCTATTACCCCCAGATGGAACCGTCTCGTTGCAAAGAAACAAGCTCAGGGTTCTCTCTGATTTAGCGTTCTAGTGAGTTAAAATGTTAAATCATTTTATATTCATTTTTTGGTGTAACTGTATTTTAATTTGAAGGCACGTTTAAATACAATTAAATTAAAATTATTAAATCAAAACAATCTAAAATATAAACAATCAACGTCCCCCCACATCATCGGGCCGCGGTAAAATTATCAAGCGTTGACCGGTCCGCGGCGATGAAAAGGTTGGGGACCACTGCAGTAGAGCATTTCATACTTAATAAAAATGGATCACAAATTTCCACAAATCCACAACAGTATTCCATAATTAACAAACATGGAGCACAAATTTCCATGACAGCATGAGCATTCCTTGTCTAACAGAACATGAAACACAAATGTCCATGACTCTACATGAGCATTTCATACCTAATAGACCAGGGAATAAATTTACATGACTCAGTAAGTATTCCATACCTAATCCAGTTTCATACAGAATGCCATTCTTCCAGGATACTTTACTATAAACTATCCTTCTTAAGAATGAATACTTTCATGTTCTCAAAACTTCCAGTTTTCATTCCAAGAAAGGTATTGTAATTATGAATTCTGTTTGACCTCTCTCTCTCTCTCTCTCTCTCTCTCTCTCTCTCTTGGGTATTGCAAATGTCATGGACTCTACAACAGAAGGGTTTGAACCTTTGACATAAGTCTGTCTGTCTATCTATACAGAAAATCAGACTTATCATATTCACTGATTTCTCTATACATATCTCGCATTTTGATACTACCAACAACAAGATTTCAGTGGCAAGTTTGCAAACAAAAATCATTGGGTTATGTCACATAAAAGAAACAGTGACTACTAAAACAGCTGACAATTATACGACTACTCAACTCTGCTTTAAATTTGACACCCTAGGCAGACTATATCAGTTCTTTGTAATAACACAATGAAACAGGTTTCTTTGCCTGTTGGAGATGGTATTTGACAGTTCCCCCATCTCAGATTTTTTAAGGATAAAAATAAGGGATTAAAAAGTGGAGTTCTATCCTTCATCCTACACTGGTTAGCTTGTATTCAGCAAGAAAAGTGGGCTCAGGGAACCACTCTCCAAATCTTTGCCTTTAAGTCAAGCCAAAGCATGACACATTCTGTAATGGGTGACTGTGAGAGTAAACAGTTTCTCCAAATAAAACAAACCATCTCCATCATGTGGACCCTACAACCAATTATTTTTCATACAACATGTCTATTAGTGTGCAAGTCTTCACATAAATCTTTATTTGCTAGGATATGGAATGTGTGCATCATTCTTGAACTTGATGATATTTACAGTAAATGCTTTGTCTATCATTTATCACAGGACAACACACCTTGTCTATCAGTTAGCATAGGACAATATGCTTTGTCCATCAGTTATTATAAAATGCATTGTCTAATTTGTTTATCAAAGGACAACACACACCGTCTATCATTTATCATAAGATAACATGGTTGCACCTGCTGTCCCACAATCATTCTGATCCCCAAAATATTAATAAAACTCCAAGTCTGTAAGCACCACCCTTTAATGGCAACACCCTTTAAATAGGGTCAGACATGGTTAAGAATGTTGCTTAAGCATGTACTGGAGATTCCAAACTGCTGGCCACATCGACCTGCTCAAATAACCACAAACTCTGGTGTTCTACCCAAATCCTGAACTTCAAAGCAAATGTATTATAAAGTCAAAACTGAGAAGGAAATTATTAAGGAAGTTGTCATTCAGTAGTGTACATTATGCCAATAATATGTCTAACACCTAGAAAGTTGGACTATGTGTGTGTCACATTCACTTCTCTCCTGCCTGAGCATGTGTAAAGGTTTTCATCCTTAGACGCTCTTATTCTGGTTGTTTGATGGAGTAGGTATTTTTTAAAGTGAATTAAATATTCTTAAATATTCCTTAATTCCACTGTCAGCTTTTTCTTTTAAAATGTATATATATATATATATCATGCCATAAGAATTACCTGAGCACAAATGAAAAAAATAATTACTAAACAACAAATATAGCTTATTCACTGACATCACGTACCTGTTTTAAAGTAAAACTCATTCTTGTATTCATTGAAAGCCAGCTCAATAAGACCACGACCCAAACAGTAGTTTGGAAACATCATAAATACTATTTTTAGCACATTGTGAACTCGCTCCAAGTCCTGGTAATAAAATAAATAAATAAACTGACTACTGCAATAAAATAATTCCATTAATACTAAAACAAAAAGTATTAAATAACTTGACCAATGCAATAAAACTTAATTATATTAATGTTATAACAAAAATATCCAGTAATATGAACTAATGCAATAAAACTTAATTCTATTAATGCTACAATAACAGTATTAAATAATGAAATATAATGAAACCTAATTTTATTAATGCTGCAACAAAAAATATTAAATGTGACTAATGCCATGAAACATAATTATATTAATGCTACAACACATATTAAATATATGAACAAATGAAACCTAATTATATTAATGTTACAATGAAAAATATTAAATAATTTGATTATTACAATGTAACCTAATTCTACATAAACAAAAAATATTACATAATTAATTTTGATTAATACAATGAAACCTTATTCTGTTAATGCAGCAACAAAGAATGTTAAATAATTTAACTACTGCAGTGAAACATATTTCTATTAATGCTACAACAAACTATTAAATTATATGAACTCTGCCAAAAGATTAAACACAAAACATAATACTGAAAAACATGAAATAAAAGAAAGTCGCACACCATGAATAGGACTTCATACAATTATCTGAGTTCTCTGGTCTGAACATAGTTCAAACAGATCCAGCTTTGACAATCACACTTTAGAGTACTCAAAGCATAAACATTTAAAAAGAAAGAAAGAAATAATAAATAAACATTAAAATAATTCAGTCATCCATTTAAAAAAAATATCTATACCTTGTCATAAGAGAAAATCTCCAGCAAAAAGCTTGAAACAATACAAGTGATGCCTGTAAAGAGGTTTATGACAATAAGACATATGTATGCTGTACTTGGCTCCTCAAACCAAAAGGAAGCTGGGTACATCACAGGCGTGATTGACCACCTGTAGTAATAAAAAATGAATGAAATCTTGAGAAACTGACAGCAAACAAAAAACAAGTTAACATATCACTGATTTATGATTATTTATTACTTATTAATATATCTTGCAACCTAGTCCATGATTTATTTTAAAGAAAAAGATGGACTCAAGGATATTTACCCATATATGAGGGAGAGAGCAATGAAAACAGGAAGACTATCAGTGAATACAAAAGCTGGATTTTGTTAAGAAAAAGATGGAAGAAATGCATACTTACCCATACATGAGGGAGAGAGCAATGAAAACAGGAAGACTATCAGTGAATACAAAAGCTGGATTTTGTTAAGAAAAAGATGGAGGAAATGCATACTTACCCATACATGAGGAAGAGAGCAATGACAGCAGGAAGATTGCTGGTGGACACATAGGCTGGAATTTGGAAAATTAGGAGGATCATCACGCACATGAAGGCTGGAATCACGTAGTTTGCCTACAGGAAATACATTATAAACTGTAAAAATCAAACTTTTAAAAACCACTTAAATAAATAAATATTAAACATTAAATGAGTTCAATGCTGCTGGTCCAAATATGTAATCAGTTATACATAATACATGTAAGTCATTTGTGTAATCATAGTTATACATAATAAATGTAAGTCATTTGTGTAATCATAGTTATACATAATACATGTAAGTCAAATATGTAATCATAGTTATACATAATACATGTAAGTCATTTGTGTAATCATAGTTATACCTAATACATGTAAGTCAAATATGTAATCATAGTTATACATAATACATGTAAGTCATTTGTGTGCTGGCATTTCATTTCTGGATGCCTCTAAATAACTTGTACTGTTACATTGTGGCACTTTCATACAATTGCTGCCTTGTTATACAACTTTTAGAATAAATGCTGGAATTCCAAGTCCAAGTCTGTTAATCTTCATATCAGAGATATAAAAACTTGAATCTGATTTTGATACTAACTTGAATCTGATTTTGATACTATCTCATCAGCACTAACACAAAGTGCACTATCTCCTCTTCCCATGGGAGATGTGAAAGCATTGTTCTGTAGGAACTTTTGCAAGTCTGCACTATTTTTAGTATGGTACAGATTCTTTCTTTCTTCAGCCTTTCGCCTAACTTGATATTCACCCTGTCAGTCTGGACACGTGATTCAATGAGATTTTTAAAAATATGTAAAATATGTTTTTCCTGAATATTTTTAATTACCTATATATTAATATCCTTATTTTAAACCCAATATACAATGTTTTCCTTGGTTAAAATAAAAAAAAAAAATTTTTTAAACTTATAATAGAATGGTAGCTTATAATTAGAAATTTAATTCTAGATTCATTTATATCCCCTTTGTTAGCCTTGTCTTATTTCATCTACCATCCATCTGTCAATGAACTGCAGGGTGATAGGGAGAATCTGGCTTCCACTTTAAAGGCAGGTGTACTAGTTCTATTAGTAAGCTCTACTGTTTTACACTGAAAATATATTTAATACCCTGCTATAACTTGAATTTCATAAACAAATAAACTAAGAACAACATGTAACCACAACACATATACACAACCAAAAAAAATAACAGAGAAAAATGTAATTAAAGTTTCAAACTAACCATATCCCATACATAGTTTCCAATCCAGTATATGACTGGATTGATTCCTGTAACGAACTGAAGATGTTTTGCTTTAGTTGATCGTTCATACACCAAGAAAACAACAAAACTAGCTGGCACAAAGGACATGGCCACGATGATGAAGATCGAGATGAGGACATCTGAACCTTCCAGTCTGAAACAAGTAATACTACTGGTTAAAACCAAACTCACAGACACAAAGACAAATGCTACAATGATGAAGACTGAGATGATTACATTCAACCCTTCCAGTCTGAAACATATAATAATATTAATTAAACCAAACTTGCACACAAGGGCAACTGGCCCCCAAATAAAAGTAGCAATACAACAAACAGAAGACAAAAAAATTAAAGTTAAATTTATAAACAACCCTCAAAAATATTTTATAACTGAAAGTGCTCTATTGCTCTATATTATCATGTATAACAAACAAAACTCCTCAACTCACACAAAGTCCACCGTGTTGAGAATATTGTTGGTATCATTCCAGGGATGGTTTATAGCAGTGATACCTAAAATAAAAACAACCAAAATAGATTAGATCTTTAACATGGTAAATAATCAAAATTATTATTTTATATTAATCAGGTTTAACTACAAACACAAAATAAACATTCTTTATACTGATACATTTAATAATTTTATAAGGATGAAACCATACATAAAAATAAACAACACTCTTTATACTTATACCATTAGATAATATTATAAATATGAAACTATACAAAAATAAACAATACTATCTGTATCGATAAATTTAATAACTTTATATGAATGAAACTCTTCCCCTCTCTCAGTATTTTTGTTTATTATTCTGTCTATAAATATTTCTTTCTCTCAGTATATCTATTTGTTAGTTTATCTCTGAATACATTTCTTGCTCTCAATATTTCTGACTACTTTTTAGTCTGTTTCTGAATATATTTCTTTCTCTATCTATTTATTAATTTGTATCTGAATATATTTCTGTCTCTCAGTATAGCAATTTATATTTCTTTCTCTAAGTAAGGCTATTTGTTAGTTTGTCTTTGAACAGACTTTTTTCTCTCAGTGTATCTAATTGTTAGGTTATCTCTACATATATTTCTTTCTCTATTTCTACTTGTTAGTTTGTGCCTGAATATATTTCTTTCTCTCAGTATTTCTGACTGTTAGTCTGTCTGTGAATGTATTTCTTTCGTCTCTCAGATTCTTTAGGGGCTATCCATTTATACAGTGTGTTAAAAATGAGCAATCTCTGGCAGCCCCAAACTCCTATTTGCATGATGCCTTCATAGCCCACTACCTCTCCAGTACCAACGTACACTTGTCCCCCATCCCACCTGCCTGACCACCCACCCGCATGCACACACACACACACATACACACACACTCACACAAATTCCATCGTGTCTTCTGGAAGTGCATATGTTTGTAGCAAAGAAAATTTTTGTAAGCTACAGGTGAAAAGCATATAAATTATGATCAAGCATAAATGCATGTATCAGTGTCAAACACCTTATATACAGCCTAAAGCCTTACTAAAAGAGTTTTATCTAGTGATAATATTCAGTTGAATGATACAATTATTTAAGGCAGCAAATGAATCTGTAGTTTAGTCAGCAGAATTTTTCTTGTATTTAAAGCATGAATGAATAGTAAAATAAAAATTTTAAAAGGTCTTGTTTAAGGCTTAGAAAACTTATGTACTAAACAAATGGCCCTTTACCATAAGCTGCTGGGTTGCCCTTGCTCTGAGGAAGATTGGCACGCAGTATTGCATTGTTGATAGCATTGAGAAATACTGGCATTGAGTGGTAACCCTTGTGATTAAACCAAACCTGAATAGAAAAGAAAATAATAGTATTTTACATAAAGAAAAAATATTCTTATTTATTCATGTTTGGATTTGTTTTTTATTATATATATATAAATGTTATTATTATAAAAATAAACTATTCTTCTAAAATGTTTATAATTGAATTGTATTTTAATTTCACTTTTCAATTTTAACTGTTTCAAAAAAGTAAATTTTACTTGCATATAATTAAAATTTATACATAATACTTAAAATTATAATTAACTTTATTGAATTTTAATTTATCTTTAAAATTTACCACTGGTAAAGTAATGACTCCACTCATACCTTTAGTTTATTATCAGTAATGTTTTAAGACATCCACATAACAACATTTTTTGTAATTTCAAACAGAAAGCATACTTAAAACATTCTAAGAAATAATTTAATGTTTGTTTTATTATTACAACCCAAACAATGTTATTTATTCCAATATTATTACAACCCAAACAATGTTATTTATTCCAATAAATAATTTATTTATTTATTATAATAGTAAACATGCTATTCATCCCAATAAATAATTTATTCTTTGTTTATTATAACAGTAAGTAGGTTTAAAGTCTACCAATAAAATTTTATTTTTAATTTCATTATACTTGTCAACTTTTAAAACAGCAAAATGCATATTTTTTTCAGAATTTCATTATGGATATTAAAATTATACAGATCAAAAGTCTGTTTGCAGTGACATATTTTTAGAATAATCAGATTAGTTAAAAGGAAAGGAAAAAGAAAATAGTAATATATGATTAGAGAACATTTCTTCTTTTATTAAAAAGTGTAGCAAAAAAAATAAATGGATGATGTGCATGTACTTTGCTTGTTTCTGACTTATCAATGACCAGTTACAACTAGCACTGTCACAAATTAGATTTCTTTAGTTCACTTATGATCATAAGTAAAAATAAAACTTTAAAGTAGTTCATATTTAAAAGTTCTTGAATCTAATTTACACTATAAAACTGCTTGCATGTTTAGGATGTCAACAAGACTACTTTTAATAGTACTGTCACGTAGCAATTGTCTGCTTCTTTATGCACTTATATGGAAAAACAAAAAATATAAATAATATGAATATTATTATAATTCAAATTTTAAAAATCTCTCATATTAGCAACCTATGATTTGTTCATGTCACAAACAATCTGAAAGAGAAGTTGAAAAACTGGGTGTCCAAAGAATAATCTTGTCTCAGGCGTGCAATTGTGTCAGGTAGACCATCACTACAAAGTTACTTGTTATTTTGAAGGCAGGTGAGTAAGAAAAAACAAAACAAATAACCTAGCTGCTTTCTTAAAAATCTAAAATAAATATTTTATCATTATATTTTTAACAAAATAACAACAGAAAATAGAATAGAGCTGATAGTCCTTACTGTAAAACCATGCGCTGACCATAATGCAAGATCACTCTATATAATTCAAACATAAAACACAGTTTGACACACAATTAAAGAGAATGTTCATATGTTCTGACATTTAAATGACATGAAAGTCAACTGCAAGAAAACAATCTTTGGAGGTCATGAGAAAACAAGAGAATTTCAAAGTGTGGGAAAACTAATGTTAATTTTATAACATCATGCAAGGAATGGGAGAATGTTTACATTTAGGAGACTCTAGCAAGATGACTGAGAGTGGATGCATGTGTTATTCAGATAGTAAGCATGTTTTTAGCCATCCCCATCAATAATTTATTCTACCTTTATTACAACAAGCATACTTCAAAGTACCTTAGTTAATCATTTTTGCTTGTTCTATTTTAATAGAAAGCAGTTTTCAAAGAACAATAAATAATATATTCTTTGTTGTAATTAAACAAGAATATTTAAGTTATTCCATAAATAATTTAGTCAATGCTTTACGACAACAAGCAAGTTTTAAGGTATTCCAAACAAATTTTTTTCAAATATGTTATTATGGATAACCAATTAGGGCACATATAAAGATGGATTAGCAATAGCTACTGGCTCAGGTCTGAAATACAATGACAATAATAAAAGAATAAAATTTACAAACAATAATCTAATCATTAATTCTCAGAATACGAACAAACACAACTAAATTTTATTTATTAAAAACAAACATCCACCAAACTAAATAAAATAAAACAAGTCTCAAATATACAAAAATGAAAATACTTTCAAAATGTCCAATTGCAAGTAAAAGAACAATACCAAACCCCCCAAAAAACTAAAATAAATAAAATAGGAAGAATTTTTTTTAAAATTAAAATTTAAAAATAGAACTGAAATAAAATAAACAAAAATGTAAAATGGAACTTTCAATATCCAGCAGCAAATGATTAAACAAACACAACACTGCAGTTATAGATAAAATGTTACAAACAGATATGGCTAGATGTAAGATTTGATATAATGCCAGTTTCTGCAGTATATACCTACATGGATGTAAAATCAAGTATGATAGTATATATAAAATGACGATATCATGAAATGTAACATTGGATATGATGTCATGGGTATGGATATCATACCTATATATCCCAAGGAAAAACGTGATATCACAGAACTGTAAAACTGGATATGATGTCGTGGCTATAGATATGCATATATACACCCCAAGGTAAAACTGAATGTGATATCATAGGCATGTAAAACTGGATATGACATCACAGATGAATATTCCCAGATGCAAAACTAGATATGACATCACACAGGGAAATATCCAGAGGTAAAACCTGATATGACTTACAAGACCAAATGTCAAAACTAATATGACATCACTGAAAATATAACCAGTTATGGCATCAAGTTTTGGATTTAACTTATGGCAAGGAAATATTAAAAGTGAATTAAAAGTGAATATGGATAATGATTTGACATCATGATCAGATAGATTCTGGAGGTAAAACTGAAATGGTGCTGTTATGACATCAAAACCAGAAACATCAAATGAATTAGACACTCAGACAAACATACAGAATTTAACTTTTATATAATAGATAGCATATGAGTTATCTCCATAAAGAATTAAAAACAGAGGCAAAAACAGGCCATGTTGTAAAGAATTATTTTCTCTGTATAATTATTTTGAAGAAAGTGCACAAAAACCATGAAAGATATTTTTCAACTGTACATTCACTAACAACTAACAGCATGGGTCTTGGTAAATCTATCTTGCATTAAACAAAATACACTGTTTTTCTCCCCACCTTGGCCACATTGCGGACTGCGAGTCTCTTGAACAATGCTGGTGCCGCTTCACCAAAGTTTTCAGGAACATCTTTCTGTACAAGCCCAAATGATAAGGCACCATATCTGGAGTGGTACAAAATTAAGAGATCTATAAATAAAAGAATGTATTGATGGCTTATAATGAATGGGATACAGAATCTTAATTTCAAATGGAAAAATTAATTTCACTTTTAAATGTGGCTGACAACATATTAGTACACTTGACAACTGCTTTAAAATCTTACTTCTGCAAAGCAAACCTAACGAGTGAAATTAAAAAGGAAGAGGCTGTCTTTACCTGTGGAGACGAGTGTCATAAGTGGTGTAGAGTAAATAATCTTCAGAATCTTGTCCAGTAATGTTGACCAGCCAGTCCTGGGTTATCACCTTGAAACTAGGGGGTTTTGGGTAGTTTGTAGGACTGCACACATATTCTGATCCATCACCGACACAGTGACATGAAGGATAGTAATGTATGGCTGAGTTGCTTGGATCTGGAATGTGAGTGTGAATTAATATAATTAACTGGTTACACTTTGTGTAAATCCATCATTTTAAAACAAAAGAAATCTCACAAAATTATATCATATAAATTATATCACTGTATAATGAACCATACCTTTAAGATTCAATGAACAGGAGTGGTTATATGAAGTGATGTGTAGGACTCATGATTGTGGTGCTTGGGTTGTGGTACCCTCTACCTACTCAATATCTGCATATATGACATCTGGATTCAATGACAGACACATCTCTGTCACATAATGGCATTATGTAGGCCACACTCACTTTCCTCTAAAAATAGATTACAATCAAACCAACCTCTAGGACATTTGACCCTTATCCCTGGGCTAGAGAATAGGCTGAGAAGCAATATAAAGTGCAGCTCAACCAGGCGCAACGAATGTACCAGAAACCTACCTGTTATTCAGCAATCCAATGCATCTGACCATCAAGGCAACATGTACTTTGGCTCCTGTTAACAAGCTTTAATCATTCTGCATAGCAGCTACCACCCTTATTGCCAGTTACTGACATAGAAGGAACCCATCCTCTCTGTATATTACTGCTGAAGGTATGTGGTTTTGCTTGTATAACTAAATATTATATCCTTGTTTAGCCTTAACCTTAACAATATTTTGTATTGATATACATTTCACTTAGGATATTAGACTATATGATGACCATATATGTAAGAGTGTTCTGTCAGGGAACATGTGGACAAATTCTTAGTCAATGTGCTTTCACTGGCAGATTGGCACTTTATTTCCAACCTTGACTCTCAATGAGTGCTGAGCCATGAAGCAACATGAGAGCAGAATGATCGATGGGCCTGAGACAACAGTTCAATGGACCACATGCACATCCATTGCAGTACCCACTAGGACCCTAGACAACAATGTCATGCAAATCCTGAGATAAGTGGGCCATAAAATCAACAATTGTACAGCTTCTCTCAGAGCTTCTCTCATAATGTCGCTCATAGGAACATAGCTCAATAAATCACAAAAGGTGTCATAGGCTGCAAGCAAACTCTCTCTTACTACACTGTACGGTCATGACTATGAATGAGATACATTTATAAACTCTAATTATATCCATCGAACTATTCAATGTCTGTAACCACATTGTGGATGTGGTTTTGATGAGTGCTGAGCCACAAAGCTACACCAGAGCAGAACAACACACAGGCCAAAGACCAGTTCAATGGACCATGTGCACGTATGCTACAACATTCACTACTCTAGAGAATATGTCAGGCAATCCTAAGTTATGTAAATTATAAAATCAACAACCACACAGCTTCTGTCAACTTCTCTCAGATTTACTTTAGAGTTCACTCAGAAACATTCAGTGTCCTCTTATAAATTCATTTATAGTTTGCTCATATAAATGAACCAAATAATTACTACAGTGACATAAGACTAAAAACAAACATTCTCTTACAATACCGCATGGTCATGATTATGAACTATAACCAATTAAACTGTGTAACTATTCGCTATATGTAACCATGCGGTCATATGTTATTTCTTGTTGAATACATTTGATACTTAGACCACTTGTGTTAGTGTGACTCACATGTTACATATTGTAGTCTGTCACCTGTATTTAATTACTATCCTGGCTGTACATATTGGGACTCAAGCTATCTTTTAGAACTATCACTCTTTATTTAACATTATATATCATTCATCTTTCTAACATGTGGCAAGCCAGAAGGCATGTTTTGGGGATTAGCCTAAAGTTAAAGGGCAGCACAGGGTGGTGTAGAATTAACATCTGGCCCATCTCCCAACAAAACATCACAATATTGATACTTAGAACCACTTGTGATGATGTGGCTTACTTACATGTTATATGTTGTAGTTTGTCACCTATATTTAATATACCTGGCTGTATATATCACTCTTCTTTTCTATAATATCTATCTCCCTTCTCTCCAAAATGTGTGGCCAGCCAGAAGGTGTGTTTATGGGATTAACCTAAGGTTAGTCAGCCTGGGGTGGAGAATTGACATCTTGCCCATCTCCCAGCAAAACATCACAATCTCCACTGTTAATTCAAGCTGGTAAGTTGACTACAAGCTGACAAGTTGTCTACTGGCAAAAGTAGCTTCATTATCTGAAGAAATAATACATAACCTTACCTATGAGGTCTGATCCAACTGTTAACTAATATGCTGGTCAATGAAGTAAGATGGATGTTGATAATCTTTCAAGGAGGAAAGGCCATGATACTTTAGTTGATAATGTACTTCTAACTCAGGTTGTATAGGACAAGAATCACTGTACATGTGCAATGTTAACAAGAATTATGACTTTTTTTAATAGGAAATATTTACAGGTGCCTAGTAAGTGTATAGCATACAACAGCTTTTATATAGGAATTCTGACTTGATGCAATTATATAATACATTCCATCACAGAACAGAATGGATTGAGTGCTACAAGTATATTGGTACAAAAAGAAGATTGCTTGTAATCATAATCATGGTTATAACTCATCAAAAACAAGTGGCACATAAAACACCTTGATGAACCTTGGTAAAATATTATTCAGCTACAAACTACTTTTGTAAACAAGAGGTATTCAAAATATTTCACAAACACCCTGGTGAAATATGATTCAGCTACAAACTACTTTTGGTAAACAAGGGGTGCACAAGTGCATTTTCATGAACTTATTAGCACAATACCACCCAGTTACAAATGCCAATAAAATGTTAACACATATTCAGGAAGTTACATTTCAAAACTATATTAAATCACTATCAAAGTGATAAAAATCTTAAATAATAGCTTTGTTCCATAATTTTAACAAAACTAAATTTGTCATTTGTCACAAACTTACCTAAAGAATCAAAGTCAGATTCATTGATGTGATCAGGCAGAGATTGTAAACTGTGATCAAACTGCATTTTATCACTCAGCCACTGGCAGGATGGGATAAACTTTGGCTTTACGGATCCATATTCTTTTCCTTTGCTATCACTCTCCCAACTTGAATTGTCTGACAGTGTATTTGATATAGAATCAGGGGACTGGAGCACACAGCTTGAACCAATTCCAGATGGTAAAAGAAAAGTTTCCATAAGCTCAAAAGCTAAAGCATCTTCAGGGTTTACCTATAGAAGTCACAAATACTCTGTTAACATATAGGCAGAAATGAAAGAATACTGCTTTTAATTTAAAAGAAAGAGCTGCAAAAAATTATTTTAATGAAATTAAATTGAATTTATGTTTAAAAATAATTCATTAATTTTACAAGTATACATTCACCAGGTATATCCTTTGATAAATGCCTTGAAAATTACTTTCTGATGTTAAACATCTTTAAATTATCAATGAGGTAGAGTATAAAAATGTAATAAGCTTTTGTGCATACCTTGGATCTTGAACTCATCCTTTCACTAGTAAATGGGATGAAGTGACCACGGGGCTGCGTCACATTATAGTATTGCAGAGGACTCAGCTCAAGAGGAGGCAAGTCCCCATACGATGGGGCAGCCAAAGCCACTGTCATAGCGATGGCGACAAAGATTGCAGGCAATATGATTTGTGAAAAGAGAGATCGCCAGTTGCGGGTGATGTAGTGGAAGCGCTTGATCATAACGGCTTTAAAATGGTTGAGAAGCAGTAGATGTGGCTTCAGTATATGACTGCCCCGACCTTCCAGCAAAATACGGGGACCATCAGCAGGATCTGTCCGAAAATTGCACAAAAATCAGAACCTTTCAAATATGAGCTTTTATTGTTTTACAAGGAGTGCTACTTATTATGTTTCTTAGTCTGAATTGCCAATGCCAATGATGCAGCAAATGTTAGGTTCATAATGCTTTGAAAGTTACATAAACACACCTGATAATCTCTGCAATACAAACTAAACACTGCCAAACTTACCATGCACAAAGCAGTAAGATGACACATGAGATCTTCTCTCTGGCAAAGTGCACTTTGGGTGAATACTATTTCTGTCATGAGCTGGGTCAGTCAAATTTTCAAGCACCAGCAAGTTAGGCTCTTCACTCTGAGCTCTAATATTTGTGGTTCCTTCAGCTTCATCCACTGTGGCTGTTTCTGAACCCAAGAGTAAGTCAAAGGATGAGCTCCCATCTGATGCAGAAGCCGTGGGGGCAATATGTGAAGTGGTTGGGTGTGAAAGAGGAGCAGGATTGCTGAAGAGCATGTCTCTCTGTTTTTCAGAACTTTCATCCTGCTCTGTAAAACAGCAAACAACCCCAGTGTTTGACAAATATGTTAGATTCAACAGTTTTTCTTTCATGCATCATGTATCCATACTGACCTCATTCTTATTTTGAAGTCCAAGAAAGGAAAGAATACAGCTGGTAAAAAGAAAAACACTGGTTCCCTCCTACTCCCATTTAGAGTCAGCCATCAACATGACTGTACCAGTTATGTACAAGACAATAAAGTGAAGGGTCATATGTATACAGATGATAAGGAGAGACAAGTGAAGATTTTTACATTTAAGGTATCTAAATTAGACTGTCTTCTCGTGCAGGCATATGGCAGGAATACTCTTGGAAGGAGTCAATAGGTTTGATTTTGCCTAGGTACAATAAATTGAGCACTTCTTAAGTATACACACTTTGTTTTTTAAAACAAACATATTATTTATAATAATCCTTCAAGGTTTATCAACCTAAAAATACTAACATCTCAAGTGTTTGGTTATGAAAGAAAAATGTTAGGCGCTAAGAAAACATTTAGGAAAAAAGTTCATTTAGTTTAAAAGCAGAGTAAAGGCAGAATGTAGAGGTTTTTCCTTCATGTAACCAAATATACCACCAAAGTAATATTCTAGGACCCATATAAACTCCCAGGGAGATCAATGAAAAAAAGAATTCAATATGCAGTGTGCCCTAAGTACTTTTTCTGCTTCAGTATGGTTTACTTATTTAGATGTATCAAGTAGGATTGTGCAAATTGCAGATTTTCTTGAGGGTGTCAGCTGTTTCCACAATTTTTATTGCTGCTGTGTGTTCTGTCCATTCCTGTAATCCATCTCCTAGTTAAAGCACATTTTTCCTTAACTTTTTTCTTAATCTAGCTGTTTGCCCCATATTAACTCATAACATCAAAGCTAATATTTTTTTTTAATATGGACAATCTCAAGAAAATTTTGACTCCCAATTAGTTTTGAATTATTCAAAATTCCAGTCAATATGTGCCTCTGGAAATTAAAGATTTTAAAACTTTGACTTTTTAAACCCTGTCTCAGGTTCCTTAGCCTCACCATGCAGAATAATGAATTTATTTAAGTTCTTTAATTTCATGCCTTTCCTGAGTGTCCTTATTTGTTAGTGGTGGTTTATTTAAGTTCATTAATTTCATGCCTTTCCTGAGTGTCCTTATAATATTATTAATGTTAGTGGTGGTTTATTTAAATTCATTAATTTCATGCCTTTCCTGAGTGTCCTTATAATATTATTAATGTTAGTGGTGGTTTATTTAAATTCATTAATTTCATGCCTTTCCTGAGTGTCCTTATAATATTACTAATGTTAGTGGAGGTTTATTTAAGTTCCTAACACAACTTTTCTCCCTGACAAAGAATAGATTGTCTGGCATTATTGAAGAAGATAGTGCCTTGGCAGACACAACAGTCAGTACATTAAAAAATGCACCTAATAAACCACAGTCTTGAACAAAAATAAGTCTAGACATTTTCTGCCACCATTTCCTTGGGGTGAAAGATATCTGCAGACAGCTATTGGCATCCTGACTATCAGAGATGGATATAAATATGTCTCATAACTGTCATATCAATATACCCACTTTTCCTAAATCTGTTAAAGTTTATGATACTATAGCTATTTCATTCACTTTAGATTTGAACAGAAATGTGGCCCAGAAAGATATGAGAGCTATTTCATACTTTGGCTCTGAAGTACCCACGGCCCTGAAAGACCATGGAAGACATATTCATCCTTCCTGAGATTCTCTTTTAGAGATAAGTCTACTTTGGCTTATAACCTATCTGTAATTCTATTAGCAGTTGCTCAATCTGCCTCTGCTTTCTATTATAATCAGGAAACAGTTGTGTTTCTTCTTTGTGCAGATATAGTTATCTACATAATTTGTTTCTTGGTGGAAATTCCTTCCTATTACATTATTTGTTTCTTGATGATGGAAATTCCTTCTTCCTACATTATTTGTTTCTTGAAGGAAATTCCTTCCTCTTACATTATTTGTTTCTTGATGGAAGTTCCTTCCTCTTACATTATTTGTTTTTTGATGGAAATTCCTTCCTCTTACATTATTTATTTCTTGATGTAACTTCCTTCTTCATAGATTGTTTTTTGATGGAAATTCTTCCTCAAAGATTATTTGTTTCTATTGAAATTTTTTCCCCTTACATTGTTTATTTCTGATTGCAAATTCCTTCTTCCTATATTATTTCTTGATGAAAATTCCTTCTTCCTAGACTTATTTCTTGATGGAAATTCCTTCCTCCTATACTGCTTATTTCTTGATGCAAATTCCTTCCTCAAAGATTATTTGTTTCTTGAAGGAAATTCCTTCTTCCTAGATTGTTTGTTTTTTGGTGGAAATTCCTTCTTCCTACATTATTTATTTTGGGGAGGAAATTCCTTTCTCCTACATTATTAATTTTCTGGTGGAATTTCCTTCCTTCTACATTATATGTTTCATGGAGGAAAGTCCTTCCTCCTAGATTGTTTCTTGGTAGAAATTTCTTCCTCCTACATTATTTGTTTCTAGGTAGATATTTTTACATTTATTCCTCCTACATTATTTATTTCTAGGTAGATATTTTTCCCTCCTACATTGTTTCTTGGCGGAAATTCCTTCCTCCTGCATTATTTATTTTGGGGAGGAAATTCCTTCTTTATAAAATTATTATTTTTTTGGTAAATTCCTTCTTCCTAAATTATTCTTCTTAGGCATGCACAACTATTTATTTGCTAAAAAAAAATAATTTTTATAAATAAAATGTTCCTAAATATTATTTTTGGAATTGCCTCTTTATTGGCCTTTTCCAAACTCTACCTACTTTTAGCCCAAATACCTTTTTCTGAGAAAATATGGGAAATCACTCTCATCAATGGTAAATTACTCAGCAAGTTCTTGAGAGCTTAAGTTGGTCTGTTTGGCTTTGGCTTATATATCACTGGAACCATATGTTACTTCTTATGTAGATAAATAATCAGGAAACATGTTTAAACTACTAATTTTTATTTAACAGAAATTTAATTACAACAAGCAACAAAATATTGCAAGTGGGCAAATTCAAGAAGAATTCTGTGTGTATATATATATATATTCTGTATATTCTGTATTCAAATAGAAATTCTGTATATTTCTGATAATACAAAATGTAAATTATTATGCAAAATGAGACATACAGATAAAAAACTCTATTCTTTTCAATAACCAAAATTTTATGCCACCTGTAAGAAGTAATAGAAAAATTATAAATTAGAACAATCATTCTGCAAAAAGATGAAAAGTCATGGATAAAGGACTTTTTACAAAATATATATATATATATATATATATAAAACTTGGGAAATTATTTTTTAAATTAAAAAATTAACAATAAAACATTTAAAGTTTCATCATCGAATATTTCAAACAGACCTTCTTCTTCCTGATAAGTGGCCTCTGTGACTGTCAGGAAAATTTCTTCTAAGTTTGTATCCATGACACCATAGCTGATGGCATGTAGTTCCAATAGGGATGAGTCCAGTGCATGAAACAACTTTCTAAAGCTTCCCTTGCGAGCTTCCTCAAAAGGAAGAATGTAGTGCAGTTCACGCTGGGTTTCGTGGACCAAGTAGGCAGATGGGACATGCTTCTGAATAAAGTTTCCAACTACTTCTGCTTTGCACAGTGAAATGCATGGCTTAGGAACTGGGTTTGAATCAAGAAGCTTGTCATCTAGTAAAAAACAGACAATAGAAATATGCTACAATTAGGGTCCTTTACTCTTGATTGTAAATATATCATTAATTTTAACTCTCCAGTAGCCAGTAATAAAGAAAGACACACCAACTTAAAAGAAACTGAACACCACAGTTTAATTACATGAAAAACACTAAAATTACATCATCTTCACTCATTCAAAAATGGCAAGCACAGCTATTTGTTATCACTTTAGCTACTCTTTTGACTGTGAACAGTTTCTTCTTGTTTTTAATGGCACACTGCACAAGAATGTCATATATGCTTTTCATATATTTTTATTAATATCGTTTCTGTATCTTAACAAAGAAATGACATATTTCTATAACAATATTAGTTTAATGAGAACTACTTTCAACAATCACCACCTATTTATATAATGGTGCTCTGTAACAACAATATTTATTGTTTAATGTTTTGTTTCTAGCATTACATCCAACAAAATAGTGTCCATTAATGTTGTGTCTAAAACAGAGTATTGTCTTATTAATGCTGTATTAACAAATGGATAAAATTTGACAAAATAACAGGTACTGTAGCAAATAATTATTATTATTACTTGAATGCAACCTAAACTACCGTATATCAATATATTGATAGTATAACAGCAAAAAAAAATTGAATTGCTACTGGGCAAGCATATTTGTTGGTGAATAATGACATTGCTGTTGCAACAAGAAAATGTCAAAATGCTCTAGCATAATTTATAAATATGAATGATACCCTAGAAATAAAATAGACACTAAACAGACTAAGTAAAAAAGAACTTAATGTCTGTTTAGTGTCTATTTTATTTTATAAATTAATTTATAAATAAAGTAAAAAAGAACTTTCAGTTAATAATAAAAGAAAATAGAAAAAGTATCCCAAATTAAACCAAGTAGCTCATGAAAGACAAGGAGCAAGTGAAATGGAGGAACAGTCCAACTGACTCCTGACAAGTGAGACACCAAGGGTGTTTGGAATCCAGCTGGCAGCAGGGTTGGTTTTAGATAAGACCCAGTGGGAGTCAATAGGGGACCAAAGAGAAAATCTCTCCTGGATCTGTCTAGGTGAGTTGTAGAAAGGAATGCATACAAAGGAGAGAATTCCACCAATCCACTTTTGATAGTCAAATTCCCCCTCCCACTATACCCCCTTCTCCCAGAGCAAAATCAGCAAAAGCTGGAATTAGTAGTAGTAGCACTGCAATGTTTTATTTTCAAAAGGTAAAATATTTGAGTGCAACACAAATTACTTAAAACCACATTTTTAGAATCGAACTGAATTCATAAACTGAGGGTTGCCTGTGCTTGATTCTAATTATTATTATTTAAAGCATCAAATTGTCTAATGAGTAAAGAATGTTCAGCTTTAGTTAATGTTTTCAGTTAATATCTTTAATTATTTTATTTTCCATGCATGCAAATGTGAAAGTATGTGCATGTAAATAAGCATGTACTTTGGTTTTAACATCAAATTAATTTTTAAAAAATAAATATGCACTGTAAACATGAGTTGATGTACTTAAATGCAAGCAACTATGTATATTTTGGGAATAGGAAATCTATTCAAGAATGCACTCAAGTTGTAAATAATCAAAAAGTTATTATATATTATATATACATAAATTAATGCAATATAAAACTACACATGATATTAATAATGACATAAAACATTAAATTTATTTATAATAAACTTAAAGAGCATGAACTAAGTGAGGTAACATAGTCACAGAGGTAAAACATAACTTGGCAAAAAAAGTGAAAAGAAACTCTTTAAACAGTACATAACCCCATGTTAATTAATACACAACCTATGGAGATACTTTTGCTCATATTCACTTTCTCCTCACCATCCTCCTCCTCTTCAAGGACCATGTCATCCAATTCTTCCTGAACAGTCTCTTGGGGTTCTGCTTTGACCAGAGTGAGATGATAACCATCTCCTATATTGTTCTTCAAGAACATGGATGATCCACAGCACTTCAACTGCCCATTTGAGATGATTGCAATGCGGTCACCTAAAATGTCTGCTTCATCCATGTGGTGTGTAGAGAGAAGAATAGTTCGGCCTGTAGCAAACGATGCAGATAAGATAAGCAAACATAGTTCATTCATTCTGAAAGCAACTTATTATTGGCAGACCAATCTATAAAAATTCAATTTATAAATATAATCGTCCGATATTAAATTTCAACATAACTGAAGAATTTTAAAATTATAATCATCAAAATTAAATTTCAATATAACTGAAGAATTTTAAAATGCAATATATGTTTATTATCCCTTATCAAAAAGAAAATTTAAATTATAGAACAGACATCAACCTTGTTTGTATTTGACAAGCAGGTCCCAAATAGCACGCCTTGCATAAGGGTCAACTCCAGCTGTTGGTTCATCTAAAATGACTGTACGAGAACCACCAACAAAAGCAATGGCAACTGAAAGTTTACGCTGCATGCCTCCTGACAATGAGTCTACACGGCTGTGGCGCTTGTCTGGCAGTCCAAGATCTTCAATCATCCTTAAAACAACATAATATACAATATTATGCATACATTAATGTCCATAAAGGCTGTAGTACTTATGTGACAGTCCAAGACTGACCATCCTTAAAACAACATAAAATATTACACATACACTATTATCCATAAAGGCTGTGATGTTTGTCTGGCTGTTCAAGATCTCTTTTAAATATCAATAATCCAAAACAACATCCTATACACATTAAAATCCACCTGGCTATAACACTTGTCTAACAATTTAAAGTCCTCAGTTATCTTTAGAATAAAACCCCAAATCCCATACAAATTACAGTCCATATGACTATGGCATTGGTCCGACACTCCAAGGTCCTTAATCATCGTTAAAACAGCATATAGTTAGTGTTATTTAAGGTAATCAATGGTTACCAGAATCAATTACTTTTATGAATCAAAATTCAGAGAATATTTTCAAATCTACAACATACACTAATTTTCCATCCTATAACCAGAAAAACATATACAGTTCTATACACATCCAAGCCAGTTCATAGGGAATATTCCCAGGGAGAAGACAAATGATAAATTACTCCATAGCATGCCCTTTGAAGAGAGTATATCCCTTAGCATATTTTGTTTGTGCCAGTTGAAGAGAGTATATCCCTTAGCATATTTTGTTTGTGCCAGTTGAAGAGAGTATATCCCTTAGCATATTTTGTTTTGTGCCCTTTGAGAGTATATCCCTTAGCATATTTTGTTTGTGCCATTTAAAGCTTGTTTATATACCATGGCTGTGTAAATTGCCAATTTTTAAGGTTGGTGTAGTTTTCTCTAATATTTTTACATTTTGGTCCATTTCAATCTTATTCTCTTTTAACCTTTAACACATTTGGGGCAGATTAATCGGACATCAAGTATGGGTATAAGGAATTCCAATATAGGGAACAAACAACATGAATAAAAATTTAAAACATCAAATTTTACAATCAGAAATGGGCTTCTTCTCAAGCATCAAAATCATTTTTAAATCTGTTATGCTGTTGGACCACAATGAATATTTTTGCCACTCAATACTTCTGTTTAACTGCAAGCAAAAGAAAACAAAACAACTGCCAAGCAAGCAATGCAGAAATTATAATCAGTTTACAATCTTAAAAGATAATTTTTCTTAAATTTATAATAGCAAATAATTAGAGAAATGCCAAATGTAAGTGTCTTGCAGAATGAAAGCATTTTGTTAAATTGCTTCATATGTATTATATAATTCTGAATAATGAAATATATTTATTTAATATTATTTTGTAGTATATAATCTTTAAACGTACTTTTCACAAATTAAAGTTATATACATATATTTATTATCCAATTGTCTGTGGTGAAAATTTCATGAATTTATTTTACTATTTAACAAAGTTACATTGGTTTCTTAGTTGGTATATGTTGCTCATTCTAGCACTTTAAAACAGTATCCAATCTGTTAAAAGTGAGTGGATTTTAATTTTGTATGCCATAATCAATTATGTAATGATTCAGATTATAAATACATGTTGCCATATATAAAATTATGTCAATATAAAATAACAAGGTCACCAATGAAGCTACAAGAGCTTGAGATGAAAAAATCTACTTGCTGTCAATGTTGTGATTGCAACCCTGCTAACTTTCAAGAGCTTTCAATGTTGATCCAACTGGATAGATAGCATTTATTTTTACTACTGGGCTTTTCTATCATGCATGCAGCAAATCAACAAAGATAACATGAAGCTAGAGCAAGCAATAATAACCAAGGTGTCAAAAACAATCAAAACTAAATAAAGAGAATTAAGATGGGCGGTGGGCAGATGTATCACCTGTTTGTCTCTTGTTTTATGGCCTTACTGCTCATACCCTTCAAGTGAGCATAGAACCACAGGTGCTCTTCAACTGTGAACCTGCACATATTAAATGGAAGAAATTTGTCACCATTGACTTTTACAGTATATTATTATTACTCTTTAAAACTGATTTCTTGTTAAGTTTTAGGCTAAATTAGTTAGAAATTAATAAAAGATTTAAAAGAAAAATACATGATAATATGGCAATTATCAAACAAAGGAAAAATTAGCTGTGAATAAATTAGCAAAGGGACATAATGTTAAGTGATTGCAAAGGAAATGCTGATAGTTAATGTTAAATATAAGAAATCAAAAGTTTGAAAGCCATTGAACAAAGAACACAAAGCAAAACTGACTGTTACAGTCAAAGTATGGATTTCACATACATTTTTCACTCTAAGTAATGAAACAGTTTCGTTGAAATTGTGTCAAAATGTTCAGTACATACTGTAGTACAGATGTTGGAATTGTGTAAAAATTTTCAATGCACACTGTACTACAGGTGTAGGGATGTGGGTTAACATCCAAAGAATGCAATCATTTCTTCTTTTTTTCTTTATAAATAATGCTAAAAGTATAATTTTCCAAAATTAGTTTAAAAACACACTGACTTGTCAAAAAGGACATTGTGCTGAGGACACATCCCCAGACTCTGTCTTATTATATCCATATCAGTACGAATGTCAAGGCCATACACAGTAGCATATCCTCCAGTTGGAGGTATTAGTCCTGATAGCATGGACCTAAAAACAGAAATAATTACACAATCATTATTTCAACTTTCTAAACTGCTAAGACCTAATACTACAGGCTTAAAAATAGAAATAACTAAACAAATCATTATTTTAACTATCTAAACTGCTAAGACTTAAACCTTTAATACCTAAAAATATATTTTTTTAAAAAGTCATTATTTCTACTATCAAAACTGCTAAGACTTAATAATTTAGACCTAAAATGGTTAAAAACAACTACTTTTACGACTGCGCAACTATAATGAATATATACATTTAAGTGAGTGTGAGAGAAAGAGAGAGAGAGAGAGAGAGTGTGTGTGTGTGTGTGTGTGTGTGTGTGTGTGTGTGTGTGTGTGTGTGTGTGTGTGTGTGTGTGTGTGTGTGTGTGCGCGCTGTACATGTAAATATGTGTGTACATATGAGTATGTGAGAGTCATACAGAAGAGATACTACTAACATTGTAGTTGTTTTGCCAGCTCCATTGTGGCCCAAGAAAGATGTGATTTGACCCTCAAACAGATTGAGACTCAGTTTATTCACAGCTACTTTATTTCCCTTTTTGTAGATTTTTGTCAAGTTGTCAATTGACACACCTAGAGGCAGGTGTACTGGTGCTGGTTCAAACCTCTGGGAATGCTCTGAGAACATAAAATTTGTTTCATACACTTGATGTTTGAGAGAATAATAAAGTTAAAATTACTCATTTATAAAAATCTTTAATTTCATATTTTATTTCTTTAAATAATATAAAATATAGACCTATAGTTATTGTTACTGTCAATCTATGAGAAACAAAATAAGGACAAAGAAAGTAGTCAGTCAATTTTGAGGGAGACATTATTGCTGAGAACAATTTGTGTGAACAGTGATAAATAAACTGCTTAATAAAAGAAACACAAAGGTTATATAAGTATTGATTGCTGGTGTGACAAAGTAAATTTGCCCCTCCCTATTTTTAATTTTAATTGTTATTTAAGTTGCTAAATTGTCAGAGTGATCCGACCTTGGGCACTCCTTATGGTGTTAGTTTGAAAATGTCTGAGTTTGAAGTAAACAGCCTAAGGGAAGAATATTCTAAGATTTGCTGACCTAGTGGAAAGTGAGTGAGCAGTTTTTTAATCGTCCAATGATTATGATTTATGGGAACGAGACTAGCCAATGGGCTGAGTTTAAGGAGTTTACTTGCAGTAGAGAATTTTGCTGTCTATTCATTTTTTAATTTGAATACAAAGAGAGAAGTCTGGCTCTGAAGGCAGTTGTTAGCTTGAGTGGTCAGTTTAAACTGACTGATTGACAGAGTGGACTTTGAAACATTTCATATAATTTTTCTACTATGTTAAACTTGTGTTATGTAAAGATGTACTATGTAAGTTGATTTATTTACTACAAGTGTTTGAATTAAGCTGTGCCCATGTGGTGTATTAATATGTGACATTGTGTGATACATTGTATTTATTGTACTATGTGTGCTTGGGGATAATAACTACTGTTGCAGGAGATTGTAAATTTTGAGACTAGATGTGAAATAAAATGGAGTTATATTGTAATAAATAAGAATCTTAGGCTTGCACCTTGATTGTATGTTGCAGTCAGCAAGCAGCCTTTTGATTTCTTCTTCTTTTGGTTGTGGTTGAATCTCAGTCTGAGTGTGAGTTCAACCCTGATCTGAGAGTCTCAAGTGGAGTCTCAAGTTCAACTTTCAAGTTCCTAGATACCCTTTGTTTGTTCACTAGTCATGACTTGAGTGACTGGGAAAGCGTGGGAAACTTGCAAAGTGTGTTACAGAGTGTGTAAGCATAAGGGAGTATGCTACACCATTACTTTTGATGTACCAAAAGCAAGGACGCTAAATACATCAGTTCCAGTGAAGATAACACAAATCATTGTGATTGTGTTCTGCTCAAGAAACTGATGACAAGAGAGTGCCAGGTCAGTTGAGAGTAATGACACATCAGTGTTTTCTTGCGCACAAGGCAGGAACATGTGCTGAGCATGGACATTTTGACATTGTAACATTTTGACATGATTGAAAAGGCCAGTGAAAAGACTGTTGAAGCTGTACTTAATCCAGGTTATGTGAAGACTAAAATAACCTATTCTAATAACTCCATTTCTATTCTCTGATAGGACTAACCTGCAATTTGTATTGACTCTATTATTGAACTATAATTAGCTGTAATTTTATTATTATTATTATTATTATTATTATTATTATTATTATTATATGTAGAGAGAGAGACTATAAACTATAATTACCTGAACATGGTTTCGTGGAATACTGATGTCAAATTATCTGTTTCATTGTAATTGTCATATGTATATTTAATTTTGTTTTTAATAAATTTATTGACCTTCTTAGGTATATTGATATTTGATAATCTTATGTTGGAGAAGAAAGTGGGTGGATGAGGGCTTGATAAATATAGATTAAAGTCAGATTGGTCTTCTTCTTTAGTAAGAAGTTTTCCACCTGCAGAAAACTTTATGTGACTGTAAATGTTTTATGTTATGTAAACTGTGAAAACGTTTACAATGCCAAAATATCCGCCATGTGAGAGATGAATAGTGTCTGTTGGAGGATCATTAATAAAATAAAATAAATATTTTCATCACCTGAAATTAGTTATAAAAGATTAATTAAGAATAATAATTATATTCTTTAACTAAGTGGTGCACGTGCCACAGCTGGGTAATAAAAGAAAAACACGTGTTATATAAGCACACCAAAACAATATAAATTTCAATAAAATTTCACATTTTAAAAAATTATACAATTGGCATTTTTCTTAGGAGGCACTGAAAAGGTTGTAACAAAGGCAGAAAAGTGAGCCCATTTCAAACTATTTACATGGCAACTTTTTACATTTATTTATTACACACAATGAAAAAAGCGTTGCATCAATTCTTTCTCAAAATGTCAGTATATCAATCCCTTTACAACAATAATGTCAGTATGCAACACAAATTGTCAGTTGCACCATTCATTTCACAAACACATACACAAACACACAATCATGCCAGTTGATCACTCATTTCGTATCAGGCACCACTTATTTCATAATATAATCTCTCACTGCACCATTCATTTCATAGCATAAAATTCTCAATCATAAAACAATTTACAATCAAATATCATGAAACAAGTACATCATAAACCGAGGTATCACAATAAAACACATTTCTCAATACTTACCTGGATCTTGGGCCAAAGCACAGGCTTGATCCTCTTCCATGACAGATAAATTGGCCACATTACCACGACGACAGATATTGAGTGGGTTGGGACATTCCTCCACAGAACGCATGCTGCCACCACACCAGTACGTTTTCGTCAAAGGGAAGTACCAAGGTTTGGGCAGACCATAAGAACCTGGATGAACATGCTCAATGTACCACACCAGGATACCATAAAAAATAGAATCAAGAACCATCATTAGTGTCACCATAAACAAGTTGTAGTCATCATCCTCAACAGGAGAAATGTTAATGTTGTCCCAGCGCACACCCACACCCATCTCCTCATAATATGCAAAGTACTTTGCTCCCAGTCCAAAAGCAGTAGTAGAAAACAAGGACTGCACACAAAATAAAAACTTGTTTTAAGAAAACAAAAAAAAAAGATAACACCAATCTAAACATGGTAGGGGAAAACAAAGACTGAACAACCTAGAGTATGGTTAAGACAATAAAGGGAGATGACTCCAAACCAGAAAAGCAATAGTGATAAGCAAAGACTGAATAACTTTGTGTTTTAAGAAAGGAAAGAAAAATAGCAAGTTCAAAATTTGTGGTGGAAAATGCAAACTGCACACAAAATAATGTATTGTTCTTACTGAAGATGAAGAAAGATAACTCTCAGATTAAAAGCAGTGACAGCAAACAAATTAATCAATCTTTAGAAAATAGAGAAATATGTAAATATTATCTTTTAACAAGTACACCTTTTATATTAAAATATGGTGTAAAAACATAGCAGCAGTTTAAAAGTTCATTCTACTACAAGCTCCCATAAGATAAATGTGTACATCTTCAGTAATGAACAACTCTAAAATAATAAGAAAACAAAACATCATAAATATAAACTTAGATAATTTAAGCAGATGTTATTTGGTATAGAGGAGATTACATATCATAAGAATTCTTTATGTGAATGTTCTCATATTTTAGCACTAAAATGAAATACTAATTGGCATTCAAATTTATTAGATTATTTTCATGCACTTGAGTAGATTAGTTTGCATTTATGTTTGTGTTGTTATGTCTTTTGTGCTGATATTGTAAACCATTTAGAGCTTCTAAGACTAAAATGTTTAAGTCATTATTGTTAGCAGTATTTTTTCACAATGAGGGACTTAAATTATTTGAAACTCTTAAGTTTTTACTTAAATGCATTTAAAATAGACTGACAAATTTTAGTTAAAAGGTAATACAAGAGCTACACAACATAATTATTCAAGTTAATAAATATTGTTCCCTGCATTCTGTTTACTGCACATTTTAATTCAACTTATGAAACTGACTGACCATTGAATTTGTGAAAAATAAAGGGTTAACATAACAATTAAAGCCGAACTTACAGCAGCAATTTTGTAAGCAGCTGGAATTCTATCCCCTGCAATGTCTTCCTTAATGGCCAAGTACATGTAGGGCACATAGGACAGGAAGTAGATAATGCCAGCACAGGCAGCAGCCACTTTGGCCTTGGAGTACAGGACACTGATCAGGAATCTGTCAACAGAGTTACATCAAACTTGCTACTAAGGGTAATTAAATAATCAAAACTAAGTTTCTGCTACAGAACTCTCAAACCTTGGTATGTCAAAAATAAAGAGACTTAACCAAGTCAGCTAGAAAGTACTGACTCGTATACAAGCCAGAATTAAATCATCTTGGGAGTAAAAAAAAGAAAGAATTAAATTAGGCTAAGAAGTAAGAAATGTAATATTCTACTAAAATTACCAAAGGACTAAATAAAACCAGCAAAAACTAGACTAAATCATGGTATTAAAAATATTGGATATAGAATAAACAAGGGTTAATGTTAGAATGGCCAGAAACATTGCTATAGCAATTTAAAACTCTTTTCTTTTTTTCATTTAGCAAGTAAACATTGAAAAACAAGAAAGACAGCTAAATAAACTTAAATGAAACTGTAGTTCTTATTTATTTTTTCCTACAGCATAAAAATAAATTCAACAAAGATTACTTTTTAATATTACATGAGATCACTCAATTTTCCCCCATCTGTTAACAACAGTGCCAAACACAATATAAGTGCAAATCTTAACATGAATAAAGGAGATAAAGTCCTATGCAAATAGCATACAAAACAAAAATAAACAACAATAAAAGTGCAAATTTTTACAAAGTGCCACTATAAACTGTTTTATAGCATAACGGCATTACTTACGAGAATGAGATGATGGCAATGACATAAAGTTCCAGGACGATGAACACGATGGAAGGATCACTGTGTGGGAGGACCTTGCCCAGTTTGAGCATTGCAGTGAGCATGACCACAGTAATGGTCATCTGCAGGCAGGTAGTGATGAACCAGGCACACCAGTGGACAGCATTACTCAAGCCCATCATTTTCATCACCTAGGGAAACAGGCAGCATGCAAGTGGTACCAAGTTCCTCACAGACAGACAGGCTTGGAGAGCATGTTGCTCTCTGGCCTAACACACTTCACCTTCATAGCAACTCTTACACAATAAGCACTCACAGAAATCATTATGTTTGACACATTAGCAGCATTAGGATTAACCCCTTCACCGCCTGACTCATTCATAAAGAAATAGGTAAACACCTGGTTATTCAGCATATGCAGTGCCAGTTCACAACTTTGGAGTTGCAAACAAAGCTCTTTCTGTAGATGTAATTTAACCAGACACATAAGTGAAGATGATCAAACAATTAGATGTCTGTTAGAAATGAGGAAACGTATTCATGATAGGTGAATGAAAAGCAGCACATACATTCTAGAAGTAGTTGGGAAAAATGTAAGTGCTCAATAGAAATCAAACACATTACAGTATGTAACGACATCCTCATCCATTTCAAATACATGTAACTATAAACTACTGTGTACAGGTAACATGGTAACAATGGACAAGAGTCTGTGGTGGATTGGGGAAAAGTACAAGCAATAAAATTTACTAATGATTTATAAGAAATTTTATTCTGAAAATATTTTTTATAGACTTAGGTGAGTATATAACATGATACTGACTGAGTGACTAAGGAAGCTAGACTAGCATGAGTGAATAAAAACTCACCAGAACTTCAAGATTTTTAAAAAATAAACTTTCTAAAAATGATTTTTCAATACAAAAATGTGACCACAAATTAACACTGATTTAAAAATGCATGTTTGAGAGAAGACAACAGACAATAATGAGGGAGGCAGCTGTGAAAAATATTACACTGCTAAATGAAAACTGGCACTGGAATGCTTCTCAACAACGTATGCAAACATAGGCCTCACAATGAAACACACACAAACATAGGTCTCACAATGAAACAGACACAAACATAGGTCTCACAATGAAACACACACATATATAGGTCTCACAATGAAACACACACAAATATAGGTCTCACAATGAAACACACACAAACATAGGTCTCACAATGAAACACATACAAATATAGGTCTGACAATGAAACACACACATATATAGGTCTCAAAATGGAACACAAGCAAACAATGGTCTTACAATGAAACACAAATAAAAACTACAATCAAACATAGGTTTTACACTGAAACACAAGCGATGAAACACAAGAAACATAAGTCTTACACTGAAACACAAGCAAACAAAGGTCTCACAATGGAACACAAGCAAAGGTCTCAAAATGGAACACAAGCAAACATAAGTCTTATGCTGAAACACAAGCAAAAAAAAAGTAACCATGATCAGACAATGGAACATAACAAACTTAGACACATTAAGACACAAACAATACATAAGTTCACACGTTGGGACATTAAGCAGACAAAGGTCATGCACAACAGAACACAAGCAAACACATGTCAAATATTTTTTAACACAAACAAGAATTCACTGCAAAGATGCTAAAATGCAAGAATTTCAGGTCAAAACATGCAATATGACTCAAGGAAAGTAACTTGATCAAATTACACATAAAACTTTCCCAAATTAAAATAAAACATTAAATTCTATTCTAAGGCATATACAATATATAAATATGGCTATGAAGAGGTCACTCTAAGAAGTAAAGCTTAATAACTCTAACGTAGAAAATAACAACACCAAATGAAATCGTGCAGTTTATCATGCAACAAAAAGTTACAATTCAACAAATATCTGGGGCATATTCCATTCTAGTTTATTAATGCAAGTAATGAAAAAGAATATGTCAACAATGTTAATTCATGGATCAATAACAAATAAAATTTCATAAACTACACCATGTTTGCCTTGTAAAATCAGTTTGGTGTTAAAAAAAAAAAGACTAAATTAGAATTGAAATTTACAAGCATGATATGTGATGAGGAAAGAAACAGGTGTGGCCACACCAATCAGCTTAAAATACACAATTAAATGAAGACAAACTGCATCTATATTGAAGCAATTTACCTCTTTCAACCTGTGTTCTTTCTCATAAACAATGCTTTGGACCAGCATGGCCACTGTATAGACCCAGGAGATGGTCAGGCACATGGGCATCACATGCTCAATCATGAACACAAACCTGCAACATGACACGTCAGATATCAGAACGAGAAGAGTTGTTGCCTTCACCATTTGACTGTAATGCAGTCGAGTCACAGTACATACATTTGTTATGGCATGAGTGCAGATAAATATTATATGCAATGTAAGTTTGAAATAGTTTTACAAGTAACTAGCACTAATGACAGAGACCACATCACTTTCAGTGTGCTCAACAGACAGCCTACATATCTGTCTGCTTCTCCATTACTAGTTCTTGATATCTACATGTACATTTACTGATGCTTTGTAGATGCAAGACAGAATGCTCATATATATTTATAGTATTCTAGACATGTAAACTCAAATTTCTTTCCTATGCAAACAGACCAAGCAGACGAACTTAATAAAGTCTATCGAAAACATCATATATATAGAAAAACATAATTTAACTAAGGTTCTTGTTTGTCCCATGAATAAAAAATGTGCAATAATAAATTACAGTTAATTCTGTTTATGCAATTGTGACATTCACTGAGACACTTGCATAAACAAAAATTGCATAAATGTGACAGGGTTTTTGCACTGAAAACATGTCTGTACATATACACTATCACAATGTTTAAACACAAGTGCACTTAATTCAACATCTAAACTGAGACTAAAACTAAGCGACTGAAAATGCAAGAATCAATGTCTTCTCAATCTCAGGTCAACATCTTGGACATCTGGGGGCATGCAACTTAGGAGCACAAATAAAAGAAAAATGCCTAAATATTAGGTACATAAATTTAAATATAAGTGTAAATTATTTTCTTTTAATTGAAAAGACAATGGTTACAACAGGAAAGTGTTGGTCTTTAACAGGAGTTGTGTTGCAGGTAAAATTGAAATAAGGAAAAATATATGTAAAAAATAATTTAATAAGAATGCATTATATTGTACTTTTGTTTGTAATTTTATTCTGAGTCAACCATATTGTTTATCTCAGGGCAGGACCACCCAGATGAACATGTTAAAAACTTTAAGCAGACATGATTACAATTCTGTTAAGTTAAAAATTAAAACAGACTATAGAAATGGGATCGGTCATTAAAAGATTATTAATCGCAGCAAATTCTGGGTTGTACCATAATTTACTCAGGGAGCATAGAAAACATTAATATTGCTTAAAGTTTATAAAAATGTTTAGAGTTCTTGGGAAAGCCAAACACTTTATCAGTTGGGATGGTATAAAACAAAGTTTTCATAGCATCAGAGTTAAAATATTTGTGTCTTATGAAAGAGTAAAATTTGCAGTGCATAAGAATATGCTCAACTGACAATGGTTCCCCCAAAAACTGATAGTTTAGAACATTTTCTCCTCTAAGTAGATATGAATGTGTTAGGTAAATAAGGCCTGTATTAAGATGACATAGTAGTATACATCTTGAATTGTACAGTTAATAGGTATATCAGAAAGAACTGGTGAATTTATGGTGAATTTGGTCATCCCAAACTTGTAGCCAGACAGATGCAATGTAATCAATACAACAGGATTTAATATCAGAAAAATGAATGTATCCCAAGGGTAATGGGTCACAGAGAGCTGTTTTTGCTGTGGCATCTGCCTTGTCATTGCTCTGTCTACCAATATAATTGGGAATCTAATTTTTTTTAAACTGTTCTTTCACTTATTTAGTAAATAGGTATTTGATTCAAGTATTTCATTAATTAGATGATGATTAAAGCTAGGGTTCATTAAAGCTAATAACAGTGAAAGAGAGTCTGAGAAGATTAAAAGTTAAAGGAATTGTAAACATACATAAGTTTTAAGGCCAAGACAAGGTCTTTGGCTTCTGAAAATAATGAATTATGATTCTGAAGATGACTCAAGAGATGTGTTGTTTTAGATGTGTAACCTTTTCACCTATTTAGATCCATCACAAAATGCATTCAAAGCCAGAGTATTATATAAAAACCTCATAATCAATTCCTAACTTTTCATTATCACAACCTAATTACAAAATGAAAACTGAGACCAATTGAAGTGGTGACCTAAATACTAGCTCAGTGCTTATGGGTGCTTCGTTGCTGTACAAGACAAAATACTGAAACATGGAAAATACTTTGTCAAATACTATTGTAATCATAATAATGTGCTGTTCAAAAAATAAATTACATCAGAGTTTTGTCAAATGTTTTAACACTTCAAAACCAAAGTTATACTGATAATATTTTATTTTGTTGTTAGCTTTAAACAGTACTTTTTATCATCTATTTCAAATTTATCTGTAAGTTGTACCACTACAAAATGACATAATTTGATATCATCAGTTGCAACAAAAACTCATGTAAAATATTAAATTTGCTCATTTCATTCAGTAGACAAAGTTAACAATATTACCTCCATCTGTTCATAATTTGTATAATCTAATAAATTCAATTAAAAAAAAAAAATTTCAATATAGTCAATTTTTTTTTCACACAAAGAGGAAAATGGATGGCTGCAATCATATGGACATGCCTGTAGAAGGTAAAGCTTGATTGTAATATGGGGGAAGGGGAGGAAATGTCACCCAAAAAGGGCAACATAATTTCTGAACAGCTCCCATGTTAAGTTTATTTATTTTTAATATTAAAAGATACAGAAAAAGAAAATAATTAATATACACTCACTGATCGTAGACATAGCAGGGGTAAGGAAATTGCTGTGAATATGTGCCTGGTTCAATCACCTCCCTCCCTACTTGCAGATCCACAATGGCCCGTTCAATCATATCCTATTAATTAAATGATCAATGATTGCCTCACTGAAGAATCAGTCAAATATAATCATGAACTTCTCTATAAACTTTAATTTGAAGCTGAGCCACTAATATAAAAAGCTTAACAAAATTTGTATTCTAAGGACACATTTATCCAAATGATTAAGTCTGTCTTGGTCAGTTGTTTTCAGTCTTATTTATTCTATACAGTTATGTATCAAAATTGCACCCATATAAATCCAAGCTCATAATATGGTTAAATAGTATGTCCTGGATCTGGACACCTAGTCTGAATGGCTAGATTGTCTAGGTTAGCTGTCAGTCTTAATTATCTTAAATTAACATCCAGAATGCAAGTGTTATGTATTTTGTATGTAACAAACCTGCACCCAGACAAATCCAAACTGGTAATATGGGTAAGTACCAGGACCTGGACCTGGATACCAAGTCTGTTTACGGACGTATTTTGTAGTGGGTGTGAATGTAGCATTTTGACGAATCTTATAACGCATGTGAGGTGGTAGAATGCCACCTGGTAACATATCTTCAAACACCACACCTAATGAGCAAGAACAAAGCAAACAATTTCTTCTTAATTTTTTAGTATTAACACTTAAGCCTTTAAATTCTTTTTCTAATATCCATCTACAGCAAATACTATTTCTTTTCCATTATACATCCAAACAACAACACAAGGAGCATGCTTTACAAATGCTGTGTCGAGTCAATTGTGCATGGGTATGATATCATATATCAAAACCTGTGATGCATATTTCTGAGTTTCTTTACAAATCAAAAATGTAGTGAGTTTGGTAAATCCCATATCATACTTATTCTTAATTTCTTTCTTTAGTAAGAGATGGGTTCTGTCCAGACACCTTTTCTCTATTGACTAATGGTTATTCTTATCACTAGGTTCTAAATATAATCAGTTGCAATCTTTTCATAACATTCCTTTCTCTTGCACTCATTCAGTATCCCACTAAATTAGTCATTCAACTCTCCACTAAATTAGTCAGTCACCACTTTCAGTCATTCAACTATCTCACTAAATTAGTCAGTTACTACTTTCATCAATGCACACATTTAACTATCGCACTAAATTAGTTAGACACTATTTCCATCAATGCACTCATTCAACTCTCTCACTAAATTAGACACAAACTATCACATTAAATTAGTCAGACAACAACTATCTCATTAAATTAGACACCAACTATCTCACTAAATTTGACATCAACTATCACACCAAATTAGTCAGACACCAACTATCTCACTAAATTTGACACCAACTATCTCACTAAATTAGACACCAACTATCTGACTAAATTAGACACCACTTCCATCAATGTACTCATTCAACTATCGCACTAAACTAGTCAGACACCACTTCCATCTGTGCACTCTTTTTTTCTTGGCTTTTTTCTTTTATGCATTATTCAATAACTCATCTCATTATATATGAGTTCACAAGTAAGTTTTCTAAATAATTCCTTATTCATCACTTTCATCAATATCTGTTAAATGTTGCTTCCTTACCCCCTCTTTATGTGCAAAAATTTACTTCATATTTCATTATTCCTTACTCTCTCTTCATTGGCAAAAAACTTGCTTTGTATTTCCTTATTCCTCTCTCTCTTTATTGGCAAAACCTTGTATCATATCTCAGTATTGTTCCCATTCACTATATGCACAAGTACAGATATATATAAATGCAGATGCACACAAAAGCAGCCAATCAAAAAATATTTTTACCAATTTATTACACAACTTTTGTAAACTTACCAGCTATAACACTGACGTTTTCTGAATAAGCCTGGGTTAAAAAATAGTCCACCATGTCTTTCTCTGAGGAAAAGCCTTGAAAGACATTGAGGGAAATACCCTGAATGAGGCTGAGCCAGCCATGAGCCGCACGATCAATCATGTCCAATAAATGCAAATACTGTGAAGCATTGTGAATGGGTTCTGACAAGAAAGGTGACAACTGTGGGAGCTCAAACAGCCTCCAGATAATTCCTCTGTGTCCTTTCAGATCTGCTTGCATCTAATGACCACACATCAATAATAATAATTTACAAGATAATCTATATTGACTTTTTTACGAGAACTATATTAAAATTCATGTTGTAGTTGGTGAAGTCTGTAGTCTATAAAAAAAAAAAAATGCAGCATGATTTAAATAAATCCTAAAGACAAAAATAAAACAGTTTTAATTTCTTGAAAAAATCTCTCTCTCAAACATACACACACACACACACACACACACTCTCTCTCCCCCTTCCCAATTTCCCAATTAAATGCAAACACAAATTATTACAAATTATAAAAATCTGAATACCTCTTGAATAGCATCAAGGTTTTGTGCTGTTTTGTTCTGCTGCAGAAAGTCATGAAGCTCTTGTGAAATATTGAGCCACTCGTGAGCATAATCTCCAAGGAGTCCAATAAACTCAAATGTGGCATTTGCCTAATGCATGCACACATACAAAAAATAACAATATACAAAATAATTAAACAGTCTTCATTTAATAATTATTGAAAATAATGCCAGAAATTGTTATATATTTAGTTTTCAACTGAAAAACAAGCAATGCTTCCAGAGCAGATATAAACAAATATTTAAACAGGAATACCTAACAGCATAATGCACCAAAGGACATGTCACTGAATGGTAAATCTATATTTACCATGGACATTCTTTTTATAATGTCATTACATAATAAAATCAGCTCAATGCACCAAAAGGCATGTCACTAATTGAAAATCATACTATATAAACACTACTGACACTCACTTTTCATTGTCATCAACTAAAAATAATGTAGGCCCCTCAGGGAACAAAATGCCCCTGTTAAATAAGAGTCCACTGATTTATTAGTTAAGCAAATGTTTCATTAGGAACAATTTACTAGAACAATATGAAAAGAAAAAGTCTTGCATCAAATACCTATCTTTCTAAAGAAAAAATTAACTCTTAACAGAAAATAAGTCTAAAATCAACAGCAGCCATCAGAAGTGAGCAACAACAGATTACAAATTAATACCAAACAAATTGTGTGCACACAGAAAAGCTTTTAAAAGTAAAACAAGCTTTGCACGAACACTTACCAATGTGCATTCTTCAGGTGAGTCACTTGTCTATCAAGACATACAAGCTAAGGCCAAAAGGGAGCAATATGAGTAATCTCTCAGGGCTCTCAGGAGAGTTTAAGATTACAGTATTAACCCAGTAATCTCCCTCACTACTCTATGGCAAAGCAAAGACAAGGAGGGCCTGAAATGAAACTTTCTCTGTAAATGAACAATTTTCTGCACACTTAATGAATTGAAATGGGTAGGGAAGCAGGTTTATTCAAAGTGTATGCAAATCATCCAAACAAAACAAACCAAAAAAACCCTTACCTTTTTAATGACTTCATCAGCTGCTGTTCCGTTAGGTGCATAGATGATTTTTGGATTACTGTATAAATAGTAAAGAATTATTCCAAGCATTTCCTTTTGGCGTGATGAAAGACCCATTGTCTCTGCAATTAAAAATATACCCCAAAAACATTAATTTGAGTGAGTCTTGCTTCCATGAATAAAACTACTGCCATGTTAAAATTGGTTTTAAGAACCAAAAGTCTAGCACCAATAAAAAACAAAAAACAGCAACAAAAGAATAAAAGTAAATTAAGAGTACACGGATTTTGCCCTTAATGAAGAAAATAAAATACAAATGAAATACTAAAGCAGCTCAGCACCATTTTGAAAACAGAGATAATATCAGGTTTTACATTAGCACACTGTGTCAAATTCCTCATCACAAATACAGTCAACGGTAAATTCTAAAGGAAAAACTTAACAGCCCAAACTCTCCCAATTAATGTAAGTTTATATTTGGTAAATTTTGCCCAAAAAAATTAAATTGCATTCAAAGTTAATGTCATTTATCTGTTACCTGAATCAAATCATCTCCACCCCATCCCACCCATACACACACTCAATTTTGTGGGCAAAATCCTTTGGAATCCAATTCTCAGATCATACTAACCAATATCCAGTGTGTCTGATTCAGGATCAGTGGGTAGCATTGGCAGAGGACTTGGTTCTTTGCCACACACAAATGTCTGCATAAAATTCCAAATCTTCATCAATCCCTGTTTCCATGGCTTTTTCACTGGATGACCACCCTAGGGAAAATATGAATAATGAAGCTTCAAGTGATAAATTGGCATCTACATCTAAAGTAAGGAACATAAACATCTACTGCTACGTCTAGATGAATGCGGGTCAAGGGTTATATATTTTTATTTTAAACATAACACAATTACAAATATACTTGCATATTTCAATTCTTTAGAATGTCCTGGTAATGTTGAACCCATTTCAAGAACAGCTTTCAAAACATTTACAACTCCATTTCCATGACTGAGTGACTAGCTTTAAAAACATTTACAACTCCATTTCCATGACTGAGTGACTAGCTTTAAAAACATTTACAACTCCATATATATAAGTGAGTGACTAGCTTTAAAAACATTTACAACTCCATTTCCATGACTGAGTGACTAGCTTTAAAAATATTTACAACTCCATTTCCATAACTGAGTGACTAGCTTTTAAAATATTTACCACTCCATTTCCATGACTGAGTGACTAGCTTTAAAAACATTTACAACTCCATTTCCATGACTGAGTGACTAGCTTTAAAAACATTTACAACTCCATTTCCATGACTGAGTGATGGACTTTAAAAATATTTACAACTCCATTTCCATGACTGAGTGACTAGCTTTTAAAAACATTTGCAACTCCATTTTAATGACTGAGTGACTTGCTTTTAAAATATTTACAATGCCATTTCCACCAAAACGCTGAACATACTCAAGATGACAAGAGGAAAGGACTTGGGAGTAGACACACACACTTCAAAGCCCTCATATACTCCATAATAGACTATGGCATCACCACATACTCTGTCACTAACAACCCAAAACTCAAAAAACTACAAATCATCCAAAACCAAGCCATGAGAACCAGCATCTACGCCCTACCAAGCAAGAAAAACTCAGAACTCTTCGAATAAACTGGAGAACTCACTTCTTTTGAAAGAAGGGACAGACAACCCTATGAATATGGGCCAAGGGAATCCAACTTGGAGACAGCTTTCACAACAATGCACTACTCTCCAACAAAAAAATGGGACAAAATGGGATAGAGGTTTAAAACATCCAAAAGTTAAAAAAGACCAAGGGGACAGACCATTATCTACCATGTTATCAACTCACAAAAAAACTTCTTAATGAACTTAAGCTCAAAAACATACACACAGAAACCACACTCTCAACAATCATCCCCCCCCCCCCCCCCCATGGGAAGTAAACATCCCCCAATCAACACATCACTCTTAAATGTCAACAAACATATACACCCAAAAAAACAAACAGCATCAACAATGGCAGCATTGATTACAAATCAAACTGATTAAACTCCACAAAATTAACAAATTACATTTTACTTAAATTAGTTAATCAAACCATTAGGCGCTCACTTTGGAATCTGGAGGATCATGTTGGGAGGAAGATGTGTTGGGTACTGATGAATCTGTAACAGTTTGATTGCCAAGGAATGCATCAGTAGAATTCTCATCAAAAGGTAGCATTTCAACCAGCTTGCCCATTTGTTCCAGCTCACGTTGGAATTGTATAAATCGCTCAACCTTGGATTTATAAAAAAAATAGAATCAGCTACTGAATAATAATCTAATTTTTTTCACTTATGAATTCTTGCAAATATTTTGAAAGTGAAAAAAATTAGATTTTCACAACATTTTTTCCTCTTGAAATTTGCCAAAGGATGATGTTGGGAAAAGTTACAATTTCTCAATATGTGGATTTATTTTTAAAATAAGAATTAAACTTGACATAAGCAGGACTCTCAGACACTTTTAAATACATAAGTGTAAAACCTGCCTATTACATACTAAATTTTTAACAGGAATTCTCAATATACAAATAACTGCTGCTGCCATTTTTCCATGGTAACCTCATATCTTGTAAGACATGGAAGCTTCACTGTCATTAATTTTGCCATTTTCTAGCACAGTATTCCACTTTGTTAAACTATCAACCTTTTTATATAGATTAAGCGATATGCATAATCTAAATGTTTGAGATTGTGCAATGAGCAAAAGAAAGTGTCAGATGTGAATTTTAGAGATTGGTTAAATGGAACAGCAGGAAAGAAGACGGCAATTTCTATGTCCGAATTAAAGATGAAGATGATAAATCTGAAAACAGTGGATGTTTTGACTGGGAAATATATAAGCTACAGCAGTGGTGATATCTGAACATTGACTAAATTCACTATTTCTGTTCATGATTAAAAATGACATAAACACTTATTTCTGCTGCAAATTGATACTCAATTTGAAAACTGAAAGAAATGAGAAAAATAATAATTAATAGTTTATTACCAACAGACATGCAATCTTTTAATGTATTGACAAAAGTGATCAAACAGATCAAAATTCTCATTTTTTCATTTCTTTTCCACTTTGACTTTTTCATGTACAAACATTCTGCTTGTTACCATTAAGAGTTAATAACTTTTCAATAAAGTTCTTCAATACCGTTACGAGTAAATATCTTTTTAACAAAGTTCTTCATTACCATTATGAGTAAACACCTTTTCAACAAAGTTCTTCATTACCATTATGTGTAAATACCTTTTCAACAAAGTTCTTTATTACCATTATGAGTAAATACCTTTTCAACAAAGTTCTTTATTACCATTATGTGTAAATACCTTTTCAACAAAGTTCTTTATTACCATTATGAGTAAATACCTTTTCAACAAAGTTCTTTATTACCATTATGAGTAAATACCTTTTAAACAAAGTTCTTCATTACCATTATGAGTAAATACCTTTTCAACAAAGTTCTTCATTTTAATGGCAATGGATGACACATTCAGAGACTTGAGATTCAACTGCAAATTTTAAAAAATGTATTTGAAGCATGCAGATAGGAATGACAACATTTCAGCTAATACACATACACACACATATGCACACAACATACATATATACATGCTGCAAGCAAGCACAGGCACACACAGAACTGAATGTGAAAATCAACAACTATCATATCAATACCATTCTCTGTTTTATTTTGTCACTTAATTTATCTAATTATTTGTTACAAAAAAGTTAATAATAAAATTATTCTTATAAGATTATATTATTCAGCAATAACCATTTACAACCTTAATCCTCAAAATGCATATATGAATTAAAATAACTATATTCTCATATAATATTGAATTGTGATTAATATAAATGATTAATATTAAGGCAGCAAAAAGATTAAGTGATAGAAAAACATTTTCACAAAGGGATAAAGTAGAGAAAAACAGCTGATAAAAGATAAAATAAAATTCTCAGCTTTAAAATGGATATTATAAAGTAGTGCCATAGCAGATTCACTAAATATTATTTTTTCAATAGCAGTTTGATTAAGATGGGAGATAAAGAAAATACTAGAAATGCAAAGAATACAAGCCAAAAGAATTATCACAACTAAAGAATGTTTTGAATGAAGAAATGAAATAGGATTTAATCTAGACTGTGTGCTATATTTACAGCTGTATTAACTCTATGATGGTGGGAAACATTTCAACCACTGGAAAGCAGTGTTTCAATAATAGTTGTCCAAAAACAAGAAACATAATTCCAATGCAGAAAAACTATTACACTGTATTTATGCTACTGTCTGAAGACACAGACACACACATACACACACACACAATTTCAATAATCTCATAAAATATATAATTAAGAAAAAAAACCAACAATACTGAAAACTAGATACAATAGTTTAAATATAAACTGTAAACATTTATTTATAACAATCTATTAAAAATCTATGCAACTAAGTAAAATATTTAAGTGAAAATATATTTACTGCCTGCACAATTTTATCATCTGTAATTTCTGAATTGAGCAATCCTGACATTTTAGATAATTCTGTCATGTTCATTTCACAGATGCGATGTTGTAAATCAGCCTGAAAATAAATAGAATGGAAATAAAGAAAGAAATGAATGGTTGAATACAATAACAATTATAAAGATGTTTATTGTAGAAAATCCTAGCAATAGCTTAGTACCTAATTACAACCATCTTATTAACAACTCAAGAATTAATTATAATTATTAAGAAACAGTCAAATCATTTGCAGGTCATTCCAATAATAATCTATCTTTCACAGGTCATATTAATAACAACTTGACAATCATAGATAGGATCTACCATAACTACCAGTAAACATTAAGATGCCAAAACAAATAATGTATAGTTATTAAAAGAAATTAATAACACTATACAAATTATTCAGAAGTCTAACAAATAACAATCCACCTCATGTCTGGTTCAAAAATCTACAGTAAAACATTGATTATCTGAATGTCAATTGCCTGAACTTTTAATTATCCAAACCACCAATGCCCCATGATCTTGAAGCACCCTGTCTGTTTCAAAAAAATAAACTTCCCAAGATTCAGTACAATCTTATTTGTCTGCACTTACTTGTGTTTGCTTATTTCTGTTTATGTTTAAAAAAAAAGTGTGATTTATTCACAACTTTCCTGACTTTATTTAAGATATATGTCATGGTCAGTGATGTTGATAAATCCTCAAGGCCACTGTGATCAACTGCCAGTTTTGTGAATTTGTTACTGAGAAAGTATATTTGTTTTGAGCCACTCGTTAGAAGTTAGTCATTTTTAAAAATCTCACACAAACATGGATACTTTGAAAGTATGATTAGATCATCAAAAAGATAGCTAAGGATACAACACATGAGTAAAAACTGCTGCAAAGATTTTCTATTTCCAACTTTGACTGGGATACTTAGGCATTTATATATTTGCAGCAGACATCATTGCTGGATACTGTATCAGTACTCGACGCTGTTTAACTGCCTTTTTTTTATGGCCAAGATATAACTCTGGCAGGGAGTTATCAGCACACATAAACGCTCTCTGGAAGATTTTTCAGCTGCAAAGCAGACAACTACTATCTTTTGAGGTCTGACTCCAATGGTATTCGATAGAAAGTGAAGGGTACATCATATTGACAGTCACATTGTTTGATTGGAAAATGTTCAAAACAAGATTGATTTAATGTTTTTTAAAACTTTTCTCCAATTGTATGTACATCCATGCACTGCATAGTGCATTCCATTTATGGCTTATAGTTTAAGAAAACAATAATAAATGAGAGTTATTCATTATAAGATTATAGCAAGAGCAATGAAAGTCAGAATTTTGGCCACAAACATCTATTTTTATAACAGCTAAGGCAGTGCATATGCTGCTTGACTTCTATGTTCAGGAAAATTGTGGATAGCTGAAACCATGTAAAATAATTATCTAAGTTCAAAATAAATATAATATACTTGTTTCTTCCCATATTCGTTTCTTCAAATCTTTTGGTTATTATAATTATTATTTACAAACCATTTCCTAAATCAATTATTTCTTCATAATACTGCATATTTCAAAATACATCTTGCATACAATAATTTAATTGTAGGTCTAATTATACTCTGTACCATATAAACTGGATATTCTCATGTACGTTTTGTATGTTTGATTATCTTAATTATTTCATTAAATAAGCCTACTCTGGTCTCAATCAGTTCGGATAACTGACATTCTACTGTAGTTAAGACATGAAGAATTTACAATACTTCTGTTGCCGTCACTAAACATGTTTCAATGTTATTATAATAATGATTAGCAATATAATGTTCTTCATTTTTTTAAATAAAAGAAAAACTGAAAAAAGAAAAAAAATTAAGTTACACTTTCACAATGACAAAAGAAAGATGAATAACTTACCCACTGACTAGCTGAAACATTATAGGTGACATTAGGCAACAGGAGACTCTGAAATTTGTCCTCATCACATGCAATGGAATGCAGCATTGTTGGAGATAATATTACCATCTGAGAAACATATTAGAGAAGATTGGTGTCCTACCCCAAGTAAATATAATTCCATTTTACCTGTTGTAAGACATACTGCAAAAGAGCAGTACCTCTCTCCCATTGTGCAAATTAACAAAATGTTACCCTCTTTCCCAGTGCAATGCTAAAGACTTTTATTTTTCCTGTTAAAAGATCATTAGAAAGGCCTTTCAGGGAGCCATTTTCTTAAAAACTGAAAACTTTCATAGTTTGTCATAAGGGCAAAGAAGTAGTTATCGAAAAACAAAAATAAACAAAATGGATCCTAACAAACCAAAATATTTCATATCCTAACAGCATATGAAAACAAGATAAAATTATAAATTAAATCTGATCAAATCATAATAACTAAGATATCACCTTCAACAATTCAGCAATCTGCTGTGGTGTTAAAACCAATACGGTCTTTAGAGATCCAACTGTCTGCAGCAGCAATTCTATCACAGGCAACATGTTATCATGATTCAATAAATCTCTCTTTTTTAGTAAGGTCTTAACCAAAACTTCTGCAAGTTCTGTTGGCTGAAGCTGAGTTGATGCTTTTTCTTGGAGAACTTTCAATATCTCAGCAAACTGTGCATCTGTTATCACCTGTGGACCATCTTTGGAAATATTTGTTAAGCTTGGTGTAACAAATAATGGAAGAAACTGGCTATATGTAGAAGACATGCTGTCATTGCCTTTGACATCTCTGCGCATACGCAATAACGCAAGGTCTGAAGGACTGAGATTACCACCAAATAAATATTTATAAATCTGTAACAAAGACAGAAAGCAAGGATATAAAATAAAAGCAAGAAAGCACAGAAGAACGGCAACAATTCATTACTGTTTATCTTAACAACAATAAAATGTAATTAATTACATCCTGTCAAAATATAAAGCTATTAAAAACAGGTACAAAATATCAATGCACCATATATTATCAAGGATAAAAATCTACTGTCAGCATCAATGAAGTATGTCAAATACAAAAACACACTGCCAGCCATCATGTCCATTTTAAATTCAGCCTCTGTTTTACAGAATCTGTTGAAGAAGTGTGTGCTGAAGTCACTAGTCAATCTAATCTCAGAATGACAGTAAATGGCACTGTGCTGAGTAAGCAAAAAGCAAAACACAAGCAAAACACCCCTCAATGTTAGTGTACCAACCCCTTTGACATTAATGGAAGAGTGAAGAAAGGCTTCGACTTCATTTTTTGGCAAAGCTAATGTGTGTGTCATGAACTCTTCCATTGATGTGATGTTGTCCAGCACAGACTCAACACTAACATCTGAAAAACAGCAAATTATGTAATCAGTTTTAATTCATTCAAATAGTGATATTTGTTTGCTAAAGTCAAATGTTAAATTATTTGTAGCATCTCATTTAGCAATGATTCATTTAGTTGCAAAACAGTTCAACATAATACCATGCCACATGATTTTATGATCCAAAACTAATCCCAAACAGCAAAATCACTTTATTATACCTTTTGCATGAAGGAAAGAATCATGAAGAAATGCTGGATCATTAATGACTGCACGATACAGATCTGGCAACTCATCCATTTCTTGTGGTGTAAAGCCAATTTTAAAAAAATTGTGATGGACTGCTACAAGTTGTAACTGCTCCAAGAATTTATGTGTGGATCTGAAAATAAGCAATAATGACATTCTAAGAATCTCTATATGGACAAAAAATAATTAGGTCAAGTACAATAATTTATGCTAGGACCTGACAATATGCAATTAGGACATAAGAATTTCTGCACAGAACATATAAAATGTAATTATAGCTGCAAGCAATGTTCCCTCTAAGGTGCGCAGCCATGCAGCTAATTAAAAAAATCTGCACAGCAGTTTCAAAATTCCGTGCACAAGTTTTGGTAACAAGCTCAAACAACCGCCAGTTCTGCGCAAATAGGAGAAAGTTCCGCGTGCACAGGAGAAAGTTCCACACATAAAGGGAAAATATTATAGGGAACATTGGCTGTAGGAAGTAATTATGATTCCACAACAATTATACACAGACCTGTAAGTATCATGATTGTGCAACAATTATACATGAACTTGTAAGTAAGTATCGTGATTGTACAATAATTATATATACACCTATAAGTATGTATTATGAGTGTACAACGAATATACATGGACTTGTAAGTATATAATTGTGGTCGCAAGTAAGTAATTATGACCATACAACAGTTATACATGGACCTGAGAGTTAAGTAATTATGACTGTACAACAAATGAACAATTATAAGTGGACCTGTAAGGATGCAATTATGGCAATTATATATGGACATGTAAATATGTAATTCTGATCAAACAAGAATTTCTGCACAGACCTGACAAAATGCAATTATGATTGTTCAAGAATTTCTGTACAGACCCCATAAGTATTTAAGACTACAAGAACTTTTGTGTGCACCCATAATAATGTAATTACCAATATATTCAAGAATTTTTGCAAGGAACTGTAAACAAAAAAGTATTAAAAAAATTAATGTGCATACTTGAACATATAAAATTATGACTGTAAAAGAAGTTTTGTGTTAACCTATCAATATACAATTATTAAAGTACAAGAAGAGTATAAATTGTAATAATGATAGATAGCAATATAATATGGTATTTGGCTGACAATCACTTAATCAATTCTTTATCTTCTATAACATAAGCAGATGGTATTATTATACTTACTGGTTAAAAAAAAAAAGTTCTCATGAATCAGTGAAACAAAAGTTCAAAATCTTTAAAAAGAAGAGTTAACAGGGTTATAATAAATTACTGGCTATGCAACTCTTTAAGAATTTCCAATGTGGACAATCACGTATGTTACTGTGGATGCATAAGACTAATAATAATAAAATATTATACTATAGTTTGACTTAATTTTAACCTACCATCTGAAAAAGAGCTAAAAAAATAATAATAAGGATCCTTAAAGGATTAACATGAATTTAATAATGCAATGTAATTGGGAAGAAGGACTACACTGCTTGGCTGTATTATAATCCATGATTTCTCTAAGCCAAGGAATAGAAAACTGAATTAAAAAATAACTGACTTTAATAAATGTCCTGCGGTCAAAGCAACTGTGAACTAAAAGGACAAATGGCTACAAGTTAAAAATATTTCTAACTTTGAAGTGGAAAAGTTCATGAACCCATAATGGTCACGCTGACCTCCCTCACAAAACATCTGAAGCAATGACACTAGGCCTGCTGATGGCAATGGTTTTGCATTATAACGACCTGTAAGAAATAGGTAAATAAAATGTTATGAATAACAGGAAGCACAAATTAATTTAACACTGACATAAGGAAAATAACAATACTTTAGATTGGGGGGTAACAACAACCAGTATGAAAAAATCAAACTAAAAGGAGGAGAAGGAGAAGAAAGAAAACAAGTCATTAAAATATTAATTAATAAATAATTAATGTTGTGCATATTTACATATAAATACAGAATTTCCAAAAACTATGTCTTAAAGAAAAAATATAAATATCAAGTCATTGTATTTAATCATCTCATCTAAAAGGTAATGGTTCAAATACAAGAGAGAATTTATGTGGCAAATTTTAAATAATAACCATATCCTTAAACAGCAATACAGCATCAAAAAAACCCAGTGTTTATAGAAATTAGTTACATTTAAGTTATCTTCTTTTATTTGCACTAATTGCAGTAATAATTATCTCTGCTAATTAGGTGCTATAATTTATGGGCCAAGTGCTTTGCTTAAATTTTATCTTGCTAGCATGGTGCTGCATGTTTCATGATCTAAGCTCGTGAATTTATAACCAGTTAAAATGTAGTGCAAGATCAAATAATGAGTTGACATTATGGGATACTACTAAATTTACTAGGATGGTGCCTTCAAATGAAAGTTAAAATTGAGATCTTCTAATGCACTTTTCTCCTCTTAACCAGCACAAGTGTGAATTTGCGAAACATCAAAGACAAAGAAACTTTATACCAACTGAAAAAGAATAAATGGGGGAATAAGAATCAACTTCACACAAATTTAAAACCTCAAATGTATAAAAGATTAGTGACAGTGAGAGAAGGGGAGGGGAAGGGGTTTACAACAATAATGGATGCCTTCATCAAAGCTAAAGTGCATCACTAAGCTAGAAGTTATTTTATCAGTCATTTATCTCATTCTGGCAAACCCACAAATTAATAATTTAACACAGTGTGCAAAGACATTACCGTGTACTTAGAATTACTGAGCACTTAGCAATACTGAGCAGATGGAATTTAAGATATTTTTCAATAAAGTATGCAAAGCAAAACAGCACAAAAAATAAGAGAGAGCAAGAGAGACCTGGAGATCATTATGATATACTGCACAGCATTCAGAAGCATAAATTGCAATCTGTTTCAAAGATATACCAGTAAAATGACCATGCAATTTGACTTAAAAGCAATATCAATATTTAATTATAATTATCATACAACTTTATAAAATGAAATATTAATATAAATAACACCTGCATATAACAATGACAGTTTATTTGCACTGGTTCTCAGATTAGCTCTAAGCACTTATAACCATAGCAACCAAGCCCAACATTCATGAACAAGGATGTGAGATAATATCTATCAATCAAGAGAAATCCAAAAGACTAGGCTGACTTCAGCAAGAGATTATTGCCTTTAACTCACAGTAAAGGAGCTCCACAATATACTGATTCCCTAATTTATAGACTGACCAGATTGACACAATTGTTTAAATGTTTCATTAGAAAGTAACAATAAGCACTAACAAGGTAGATCATTTTTAAAATGTTAATATTATAGTATTAAAATAGAAATAGATTTGATGAAGTATAATTGTGCATATTAAATTAGACTGTTAAGCTTAAACTTGGAAGTGTAGTAAGGTGCTCTTTCTTTACACTAATTACAGTTCTATTCTTTAAACATTTTGCCACAATACACCAAAATATGCATAGATCAGCAAGTACAATGATGTGCCAGGTTTAAACTATTTTATAATAATAGAATATATGAAGTTTAGGTTTTATAAAATAGGATATGTGAAGCTTAGGGTTTTATATTTACAAAATTAAAAATATTAAGCTACAATGTAATGGCATTTTCTTTAAGTCAATTTATAGTTCTCATAAAAATCTGAAACTAAGGATAGCTTGTTTCTTAAATCAACTATTAAAAATTTCATAGCCACCAAAGAAAACACATCATAATGACAGCTTAAATAACCAAATGACTCATCAGTACTACTACTACTGCTAGTGCTAGGTAGTAATTTTACTATTAACATTACTAATGTTACTTTTAAAACAAACAAAAACAGCTAGACTCCTATGTCTATGTCCTTTGAGTTAGACCAAAATGTTTCGTGGTGGTAAGGGGGTGGGATACCAAATACATGTACATACAATTTTAAAATCAATATTGCTAAACTGTAAATGTAATTAGTTGATTGCAAAAGCAAAATAAAATTCACATGGTGCACCATAAAAATAGCTGTGGATCAATGTCAAAATAACCTGAGATAAAAATAGATTCCATAAATTGCACAATATTCTTTCACTCACAGACTCCTACACAATGTGGTTAACTGATACCTAACAGCCACCCAGGCAAACTATATTGATTAAGGGCAAGCACTGGGCTGTTTATTACTATGATTCAAACAGGATTCCTCAACTTTGTTAGTACAGTAGGGGGTGAGAGAAACACTCAAACAGCCAATGCATTCATCTAGAAATTACACTTGTGGAGTGTGTGTGTGTGTGTGTGTGTGTGTGTGTGTGTGTGTGTGTGTGTGTGTGTGTGTGTGTGTATGTGTGTGTAAAAGTGTGCATGCATCTGCATAAATGGTTGCATGCATGTGTGTGTGTGTGTGTGTGTGTGTGTGTGTGTGTGTGTGTGTGTTTGTATGTGAATGCTTGGTTATATACATGTGCATGTATTTCTGTACATGCATGGTAGCATTTAAATATAAATGTATAGATATTCATAGTGCATACATTTCATGCCAGTCATTTCTTACAAGACTTCAAGGTCAGACAATGTACTTCAGAGCATATGAACTGAATTTCTTAAATGTCAACAAATACAACATGAAACCAAGACAGTACCATTATGAGATGGCATGTTGACTGGAGTAATCTATACTACTGTAGGGGTTATTAGGTCAAAGGGATGGCACTAATTTAATTGTGAATCAAAACAATAACAAAGATAATAAAATGAGTGCATTGGAGGGAGAGAAGGAAGTAAACAGTGTGGTTTGTTCCACAAATTACCCTACTCCTAGTCAACAGCACACACAATGGCAACAAAATAATAATGATGATAAAAAGTAATGATATTCTCATTGACAATTAATCTCTCTGCCTTGCTGTTCTAAAATTAGAGATGATTCACAATAATCTAGACTTAAAAATTGTAACAATAGTCAGGACTTTAGACCAGAAACACTACAGTATGAACAGTAAAGTGCAGTGACATATACATTTTATTTCATAACATATATAGAGTGTCAACAGTTGTCAAGGAAAGCAACAGACTATATATATATTATGTATCTTAGTGTGAGAATAGAATTTATAAAGATTATTTATGGGCAAGACAGCATCTTGGCTAGAAGAGTAATTGTTATTATTATAAACATAAATATCATCTTATTATAAACAGAAACTGCAATATAACCAAAAAATAAATAATAGGTGATCTCTCTCTCTTATACACACATGCACACATATGTGCACAAAGATTCTGATGTCACAAGAATTTCTCCAGTAAGTGTAAACTGCAACATACCTAAGTTCATTAATAGAAAAGAAATATATTCTTTTAATTTAAAAAATGGTGTAACTGAAAACACCACTGGTTTCATGATAGCAGCTCAGATGAACCAAAGAAAAAGCACTTATTACTTATCAACATATTATATTATTTTGATGCTAAACACTATTACACTGTAGAACATATACAGATGCTTTGACTGAAATTAAAACTAATCCAAGCCTACAGTCTGGTTGTACAATTTTTTTTTTTTTTGTAAAGAAAAAGTATCAATTATACTAGTCAATTAAGATGCAATGGGGGGGGGGGAGTAGATCCCAAAATTTTCAAGAGCCATCACATTTTTTCCAGGAACCAGCACACCTTTTCAAGAGCCAGGAGGAGAAGAAAACTTTATAAACTTTATGCCAAGTGACATTTTTCAGGTGTCATGGCATTTGAGCACTGCATGCAGCCACATATTTTGGGAGTGCATGCGTGCGTGCGTGCATGCGTGTGTGTGTGTGTGTGTGTGTTTTCATTAATTTATTGATTTCTTAAACTAGTCTTAACATTCATTAGCAAGTTTTGCAGATGGGCATTGTGCTCTTGGTTTACTTAAATTCTGGAAAGAAAAGATACAGTATCACAAATGTGAAGAATGAAGTTTGATGGATTTGTGTGGATATCAGTGTTACTTCATACTTGTAATTATATTATAAAGTCCTTGACAAAAAAGTAATAAATAAAAAGGTTACTGTGAAATATAGTTACATGTACTTAATTTATTTTCTTGTTTTAACCTTTATGTCCTTCATGTCCTTATTTATCAAAGATTTTCATTTTATGCACAGTATACATAAAATAATTATTATGAATTATACAAATCTCTTAAAAGGCAATGAGATATATGTGCTAAAAAGCACTGTTGTCAGTCAAAAAAAGATCCTAATATCATATGAAGATCATATGACTTCAATGCACAAACTGCACGGATGTATGGGGGGACAGAGAGAAAAAGAGAGAGCAGAAACTCAAAAGTGCCACCAAAGGTCTTATGCAATGCAATTTTAAAAAACAGTTATGATTATGAGGATATACAAAATCAATTAGATAACACAAAACTACACAAAAAGCTATTGCTTCAACCTATCACTCTTGCTAGTCTTAATTATATACATAGTAATAATTATAGTAAAACACTGCAAGCATTTCCAATGTGTGACAGTTGAATAATAATATATTGAACTGTGAAAATAAAACATACCCACAATTTGAATTTGTCTGACAGACAAGCAGGCAGCTGGAGATAAATTAATCTTTAATGAAATGATTAAAAGAAGCAAAAATATGGGAGACAAAAAGTTTTAATGCCATTATCTTTTTATTTTATAAGTACTTACTGGTGGAGATAGCAGAAGCAGGTAATTTCTTGCGGATCAATAGAAGAATGACAAAAAGTACCAATGGGATGAAGACTTCAAACAGTAGAACAAACTAAAACAGATATGTCCAATTTCAATACAACAATGACATAATTAATTTCTTTTCAAGGAAAATGTATTCAAACATTTATAACATTATTAATAACACTATAATGGTAGACATTTTATGCAGCTAAACTGCTCTGCAATTTTTATTTCAAGTTTCCAATTATAAGCTTTCACTGATGCATATGAATATAAAAAATTAAACTGAAAACAGTTGCTTATATTTATTCTCCATTTGCAAAAGTATCCAAACCTAAAACTGATTTTGAAGAGTGCAACTGCAAGGTATGCAGGAAGAAAACAATGTTATCAGACTGTCTTTGAAGTTAATAATAATATAGTAATTGTACATCACTATATCAGTATATGTAATATTCTGTTAAATAATAATAGAACTATTAGTTGTTGTTTCACAAAATCAGTGAAAGCCGGAAGCCCTACCCAAATTGATGACAACTTATTGCCCTGCAACCTACTGACACTAGTAAAAGTTGTAACCTTCTGTTACTAGTATTAGTTGTTATCCTGCAAACTGTTACTACAGTAGAACTACTGTTCAAGTTAAGCAAACACTATCTTCATAAATGTTCAAAAAAGTAATGCAGTATTAAAATTAATGATAACATTGCTAATAAAATTAAACAATGTCTAAATGAGCTTTGTAATTTGACTAAATCATTAAACCACTAAATAGTAAATGATTTGAATTTTGATTTAATCATTTAATGCTTTACCTCAAACTTTAAATAAGTAATAGGTCAAGGTCATTTGCAGTTACAGGACAAACTTTTATACATAAACCATTTGTATCTTAATTATAAGTAAAATTAAACAAAACATATATACACATACACCTATCCACACAGACAGACACACATATAAATTATCTGTATAAGCAAGTAACAGCTTCAAATACTAAACATACAAATTATACTGTTATGATGTACATTTCTTGCCCAGTCTACAAATTATATCATGCATGTATAAGTTATAACTTCATAAAGTTCAAAATATTTAATGATTAGCACCAATAACAGTTTAACAGCTCTGCAGGAATATTTTGTGCTATTGCCATCTTTAAATGCATGTAAAACAAAGAAACAACCTTGACTAGACTATAGCCCAGAGCATTTTAGCCACTTTGTGTCATATGAGTTTTGGTTTCTATTAGTATTACAATTTTAACTTAAATTGTTAAAATAATATTAATAACATTTATAAAAGTTGCTGGCTAGCAAAACTTAGCCTGGATGCTTGGAAATGTTAATACTACTAAAATACCTTGTTTAATAAATATATATATATGTTTGAAGTAGATTTCTGTTCACTTGGTCTTCAACTGCTATTTAATTTTAAGGTCCTGGTATTTTTTAAAGTTTCTCTTGAATGATTACAAAAAGATGATAACAATCATGCCATTATTAATATTGTTGTATTCTTATGGATGCATATGAATACATACACTGTAGTACTTATATACTGTTGTTGATGTACACAACTGCTTTAACATTTTCATACTCTAATTCACACTTTAAAAGATATAGGTCAAGCTAACTTTGCAAAGCAAAGCCTACAATAATACCTTATGTCAAGTCTCCAGCAGTTCATCCTGTTTCTAATTCTAATGTACTTATAATTATATTGAATTACAATGCATTTGATCTTTCTCATTGCAAAATACACAGAAAATGCCCCCTACTGCAGGCATAATGGTTAAGATATTTAAATCTACAATATTATTATTAACAGTATTTAAACTTGTATTATGCACAAAAATACACTGAACAAACTATGGTTAGAAGAAATGACAAAATCATTATAAAGTACTAAGCACCACAAGTACAAGCATGTTATTTCAATTTAGTCTCAAAAGATCAGGTAAAGAATTAAAGTATGATTAATGTTTAATTTAAACTTTGAAAATAAATTAGATCATTTGTTCCAGCGATAATCTTACTTGTCTCTCACTCTGTTCCTCTCTCTCTAACACACACATTTTTAATCATTTAAACAAAATCATATAAATATAATTATATAATATGATTCTCTCTACTTCTTATAATATTTTTAATACTACAGCACTAAGGTGCTGCTACAATAAATTATTAATTAGTAATACTGTGTACAAATATAAATTTAAAAGATTCCCTTGTTCTTGACAAGGTGATATTTACAAATCACGAAACATAATAAGCATATTTTATAAACTGCTCGAAAATTAATATTTTATGTTATATTACTATATTAGTTCAAAATTTCAATAGGGTTTTGTTTCTGTATATTCAAGTAACAGCTAAAAGGTCCAGCTAGTGCCCTGTCGCAATCAAATTTAGTTTTAAAATGCATGATAGTAGATACTAGTTTAATTTTAAATCAACAAAATTATAAGATGTACTATCAATGTACTCAGGCATTAATTTTCAGTCTGGCAAACATTATTCAGATCTCAGTAAATTTTAGTTTTGCATTTTTGGTTTTTAATGATCGGGGTGGTATTTATACTAAGTTGTACACTATATCGAGTACACATCACATATTTAAAATTTAAAAAAAAATAAAAGATGTGAGGCAATAAGGGCTTTTAAACTATATGCTTACCGGACTCCTCTTTTTAAGTGTTAGATTTTTCCAGAGTAAGAGCCGTAGTTGGTGAAAGAACCCCATCGTTATATCAAAATACTGTTAAGCAGCAGACGACCAGTATCTGACGATGTGTCAAATATTCAATATGGCAAAATTATTCCAGGCAACTCAATTTCTTACACGAAACCAGCGCATTTATTTTTAAAATGTCACAGCCAAGATTACAAATTGGCTAAAACGTACTTTTGCTGCATTTGTTCAGTGCATATTCCAGTGAAGCTAGCTCTGCTATATTTTTGTGCTGTTAACTGGAATACAATATACAAGCGCCATGCTGTGTTGTTCCAGCTGGTCTGATGTCATCTCAAACGTATCGCTATTGGTCGAGTTTATCACATGGTCAGATACAACTTTCTGGTTGGCAGGTTTTCTGCTAAAAATAAAACAATTCTGCACGTGATTTTGTTTACCTTACCAGCTGTTTCCACAGAAGCGAACTTCAACAGTTATAGATTCAGATTCAATAACTATGTTGCCTTTCTTGAGGGGAGGGGGGTAGATCTGCGACCTGTAAGAAAAATATAGGCGAAGCTGTATGTCAAAATCGTATTTGCTTGTTTTTTGCTTATCAAAACTAGGTATAGAAAAATAAATTAGTGTGCCCCTACAAGTTGACTAGTTTCATTTTATTTTGTATAAGAAATTCAGGGATTCATTATTTTTGTTGTTTTGTGTTGTAGTTATTTTGCTTTGTTTCGAAATGTTATTTGCTTGTTAAGTCAGCATGCGAACATTGTTGACGTTTTACATTAGCACAAATTCTTAATGCATTGCTTGTATTGCTTGAGTGTAATGTACTGGTTGTTCAAAATGTATACTTATTCTATAAATATAAAACCTAATTTAACACTCATAATGATGGAATAAAATTGATACTGCTGACAACCGCTATCAAAAGAAAGTATATTTCATATATTGTGCGTATGATTATCATCAGCAAAATCCCAGATCCGTTTTCCCCTTGTAGATTTTGACTGTCACATTTCAGTCTGATAGATAGTTTAATTACTGAATCCGTTATGGAAAGAACAGAGATATGATCAACATAATGCCATGCTTGAATGAGTTAAAGGAGGAAGGTCGTGTGTTGTTGTAAGATGTACATATTTAATATTTGTTATTATTTTGGGTAAAATGAGGAACACTTATTAGTAAGTGGTATTTTTTTAAAATTTAAATAGGACATAGTCGATAGTTTGTATATGGAGGGGGGTTGTGGTCTAGACTCTCCAGTGTAAGCACATAAAACTCAATGGGCATTACGCATTATTGTGTTAAACTTTTGAGGTTTGTTGTTGATAGTATTATCTGCAATGTTTTGTGTTTTTTCTGGGTAATAGTTACGTTAAAGAATCAGTAAACTTGTTGAAGTACTTTATTACACTGACTCGTAGGCCTACAGCTGTACTTTTTCTTAAATACTGCAAACAAAATAGTGTAATCCAAAACTGGCATGAAAATGAAAGTTTAAATGTAAGCCAATCATAAACAATTGCAGGCTTGACCTGACTGATACGATTATGAAAGTAGCGATATTGCTTTGAACATTTCCGCTATGCCATGTACCCAGTGTACCTGAAGCACATATTTATCAGTCAGGAAAGCCATACACACAAAATCTGACTGGTCTCATCTACATCACATTTCCGTTAGTTTCTATTTTAATTATAAAATATATCTTGAGAAAGTTACGTTTTCCAACATCTGTATTTCAAAATGAAAGTATTCTTCTTTGCTTCGGCCGAGCTGCTGTAAATAACTATATACTTGAACTGATAAATATCAATGAACCCGTTAAACTTACTATGCACAGCTGTTGCAACAGCTTAAAATATTAAGCAGTCATTCTATACCGTAGATAATTTATTTGTTTACTGGTTGTTTAGATTGTATTCTTTCTACTCATGCGCCTGCGTTGCCGATATTATTTTACATACAGATCTTCTGGCAGAATTCATTTTCAAATGTCCATATTACCTTCACAATCAGAGTTGCAGACAACACAGATTACGCCGCTCAGTGGAAACATTTAATTTAATCCTGAGCTAATTCAGCATGACAGTTCTGAATATTTTATTGGCATACAAAAGCGAAAATCAACTGCAAAATAGCAATCATCAGAATAATACAGTTATTAATAACAATGACATGAACAAAGAAAAGAGCCAATCATTCATGCATAACATATTTATCTGAATAGCTGACAGCCCTAAACTTAGTTATAACCTTCACTAATATCTCAGGTTACAAAAATACACAGATATGTCGCTCAATTTGCACATTTAATTTTTGCTCTACTCTCTTGTCTAAATGCTAAATGCAGTAATATAAGCTATGCTTTCTTGTCTAATTGTTAAATAAAATCAAACTAGCTCTACTTACTCTGTTGTTTACATGTTTTAAATGAAATAAAACTAGCTCTACTCTCTTGTCTACATGTTTTTAAATGAAATAAAACTATAACTACTCTTGTCTACACGTCTTAAATGAAATATAAAAAATCTAGTTCTACTCTCTTGTCTACATGATTTTAAATTAAATGAAACTAACTCTACTCTCTTGTCTACATGTTTTTAAATGAAATAAAACTAGCTCTACTATCTTATTTTGTCCATATGCTTTTAAATGAAATAAAACTAGCTCTACTCTCTTTGTCTACATGTTTTTAAATGAAATAAACTAAATCTACTCTCTTGTCTACATGTTTTTAAATGAAATAAACTAAATCTACTCTCTTGTCTACATGTTTTTAAATGAAATAAACTAAATCTACTCTCTTGTCTACATGTTTTTAAATGAAATAAACTAAATCTACTCTCTTGTCTACATGTTTTTAAATGAAATAAACTAAATCTACACTCTTGTCTACATGTTTTTAAATGAAATAAACTAAATCTACTCTCTTGTCTACATGTTTTTATATGAAATAAACTAAATCTACTCTCTTGTCTACATGTTTTTAAATGAAATAAAACTAGCTCTGCCTTCTTTGTCTACATTGCAGTCAACATCGACTCCCAACTTAACTAGTAAAACAAACACAAAACTTATATCATACAAACATGCAATTTGTATCTAGAGTAATTTTCATAATAAACTAAAATATTAATATTAAAATAGATATGATCCCCATTTCCGACTTATCCTTGGTACAAAAGTACATTTCACAGTAAATCAATACATTCAAATACTTAAACAACAAAATGAACAAAATGGTTAAATATATTGATGATATAGCACAACATTTAAAGTTTAATGCAATATGTAAGACAATTCAAGAACCACTCCCAAACATCATTGACAACACTACACTTCCATCCAAGCGATCAAAATTTCGTTATGCTTGGTTGACACCACTAAAAAAAAACAAAAAAAAACAACATATAATACATGATAACAAACGGCTTCTCATTTAAATAATTTCTACATTACACATCAAATTTCATGCAGCTCATGAACTGCAGGAGGGGACAAAATCCATTAAAATACATACTATGAGACAGACAAGTTATATATATAGTTTGGCACATCTAATTGTGTGTGTGTCCACAAAATATTCCTACCAGATCTATACTGACTAAAGCATTTAAAATATATCATTCTATTTCTGGAAACAGAAACAGAAATGTTAGTGGTGTTGTTTACAATAATGATGCTGTGAAAACAAAAACATGATTCTGTTAACTTTTAACTGTGTTGGAGTACATTTGCCTATCCCTATTTTTAAACTTTATTTTTATATAAGTTATTAAATTGTCGAAGTGACCCGACCTTGGGCACTCCTTATGAGTTAGACTAAACACTCGAGATGAGAATATGCTAGAAATTGCTGATGTAATGCAAACCAGTTCAACTGGGTGAGTAGTTTTTATTACCCAACGTTTAAGATTTACAATTACGAGACCAGGCGATGGGCTGAGATCAAAACGTTTACATGCTGTAGAGAATTATATTGTCTGATCACTTGAATCTGGTGTGGCAAGAAGTCTGGTCTTGAAAGGCGGCCGTTTAAGTTAACTGACTGGTTGAGAGAAAATGGACTTAGAAATATTTCATGTATTTTTGCTACTGATGTGTTATATTGCGTTTTACGTAGAGATGTACTATGTGAGTAGAAAATTATTTCTACAAATGTTTGAACTAAAATGCTTGTGTGTAGCATACTAAAAACTTGACAATTGTTCTAGTTAATCTGTTCATAAGCTGATATCTTGTATTTATTTTGCTGTATGCATGTGTCGGGCTAATAGATACTGTTGCAGGAAATTGTAAGTTGAGATTTGAATGTAAAAAAGAATGGAGTTTAAAAAGCGATCAACTGAAAACTTAATGTTTGCTCCCTGATTATATTTTTCAGAGGAAAGCAGCCTTTTTTGTGTGTATGATTTGAACCCCCTGGTTTACTGTTTATAAACCGCTACGACCAACAGTGGTAGAGGTTGGGAGCATTGTGTAAGTGTGGAGAATACACCACACCCCTTTGGTGTATAGTGGCAAAGCATGCCGACTACATTGAGCAGTTTCTGGTACAAGGAAGTTACTGGAATTTGCTACAATTGCTGTTCTGCTTGAGGGATTATTAATAACATAAATATTCTTATTACTTGTAATTAGCTATGGACGATTAATTAGTTAATTAATAATCATAACCATTAACTAGGTGGCGTTGGAGTCACAAACTGCACCTCACAAAGTCACAATCTTTCACTGTACGGTCGAAATTCAAACCTCGTGTTTTATCTTATGTTAAGATCTACGTCCCGCAGACATCCGTGTGCACATGAAATCCTACATACTTCTTGCTAATCCAGATTTCCCTTTCACAAATACATGAACAATGGGACTGGCTTTAAGCTTCTTTCTGTCTTACTTTGCTGCAATTAATCCTTTGAGACAGTGTTCAGCATTAACAGTAATCGCTTTGCTTATAACTCACAGCGTCACAGGTGTCGATTCCAGAAAATAATAGCCCTCCGCAGCCATTCTGCAGATTTTCAGATGCTTGAAGCGGGTACATTTATAGTGGGGTGGCCTTGAAGCTTCTACTCAGTTCCTGCTCTGCCCCTCTGGTAGCAATGTTTAACTCAACAATACTTCACAGATTTGTATTTGACTAAACAATACCTCACATATTTGCATTTAACTCAACAATACCTCATATATTTGCATTTAACTCAACAATACTTCACAGATTTGCGTTTAACTCAGCAATACCTTACAGATATGCATTTAACTCAACAATATCTCACACTATACCACAGATTTGTAGCATAATCAGCTGTCTAACAACTGAAAGGAAAAAAATATTGCTTCCTTCAGACCATATAGTTACTTTATTTGCACAATTACCTTACTATAGTTCAGGAAAATATTGTTCTTATTTGACCATTCTTTACATCCAAACTCAGTGCCGCCCATCATTACAATTACCACGTCCATACCTCATTTAAGAAACTTAAAGTGACTGATATTTTGCAGTAATTACCACGTCCATATCTCATTTAAGAAACTTAAAGTGACTGATATTTTGCAGTAATATTATGTGTTTATGCAAATGTTCCCACATTCATAGCATTTTACATCGAACAGTTGTTCTTTCTTAATATTTACTTTTAAATTCAATTGACTGCCACCAAAATCCTGTTTACAACCTTCAAACACTAACAACAAACAATAATCTACCAAAATTCAGTTTACAACCTTCAAACACTAACAACAAACAATAATCTACCAAAATTCAGTTTACAACCTTCAAACACTAACAACAAACAATAATCTACCAAAATTCAGTTTACAACCTTCAAACACTAACAACAAATAATAATCTATCAAAAGAACATTTTTCTAAAAAAGACGAGTTTACATTTTTCTAACAGCTTATATCCAAAGGACAAACTGACAAAAGAGTAAACTGTTGATCTCTGCCCCATTGGATGGACTCGTTCTCGTAAATCTTAAACATTAGATAATAAAAACTACTCAATAAAACTGGATTGCATTGCATCAGCAATTTCTAGCATATTCTCAACTGAGTTGTTTACTTCCAACCCTGACACTTACAAAAATGCCATCATAAGGAGTGCCCAATGCCGGGTCACTTCGACAATTTAACAATTATAACAATTAAGTTTAGAAATAGGGATAGGCAAATTTACTCCACCACAGATTGACACTCATGCACGAATTGACTTGACATGAAAACATTGTCTTCTGACGAGTGCATTTTTCTGACTTATATATACTGACAAATGGAGTGAAATAAGACATGAACACTTAGTGACATTACTGACAAATGGAGTGAAATAAGACATGAACACTTAGTGACATTACTGACAAATGGAGTGAAATAAGACATAAACACTTAGTGACACATTACTGACAAATGGAGTGAAATAAGACATGAACACTTAGTGACATTACTGACAAAGAAAGTATACCAGCAAATTTGTTTCACAAGAAATTAACACTTGAAAATAAAAATAATCAGTGTGTTATCGGATGACTCATCGACTTGAGTTTCTGACACGCGAGATTAGCTAACATAAAACGACTGACTCACCCGTCTACAGACTGAGAGGCGAGGTCAGCTAACATATAAAACGACTGATTCGCAAGCCTACAGATTGACATATGTTTCTCGATATACAAATACAGTCTCATTATATATGTTCGCGACCCCGTGAACATTCATTCATGACACGCGCCCGACTCATACCTGAAGACTTGTTACTAAACGCGTTTCCTGTCGATTAAAGCAGTGGGAGTTTATTTACACTATACATAAATAGTATACACGTTAAATTAAATCAAATTAAATCACAAAAGTTAAATGACGCATGAACACTAACATACATGTTTGGCCGGGGTTGGGGGGAGGGAAGGAAGAGGAATAGAATCAAGAAACACAACCTTATGCTTACCCTTAGCTGCAACAAAATTAGAGTTGCTTCCCTTATAATCTGCCGCTGAAACTAGTGGCCATGTCATGTGAAAATCGAAAGTAGGCGTCAGTCAGAAACAGGTGTATGTGATCGTAAATTGTATTCATGTCACGTGCTCTACGAGAGCTTGACCACGTTACGCATAAAGTATTAAAGCATGCATTTAAAACTGGGTCCAGTGACTGATCATATTACCAGCTAATCTTTTGAGGTACAATTGCTTTTCTCATAACTTCAATATTGTTACGGGATTTTTTATTTTTTGTTTTTGTTTTTAAATGTTCGAACTGTTTTGTATTATTTCTCTCATGTAACTTTAAGCATATAGAGTAATGAAATAGTACTTAACTTTTTAAATACTAACTTGTTGTTAATACTTTTAAATAATACATTTTTTAAATGTGAATGGATTTACAATTACTAATAAAAAGAAGTATATCAGAAGGTATTATAATGTTAAGCATTTATTTGGTAGGCGAACTAATGTCTGGAGTTCAAACTAGGTCACTGAACCCGGCCAACACATCCTTCTAAATCTACAATCTTCCCATCATGGGGTCGGCAAAATGAGCGCCTTATTTATCAAACGCTTAATTTTCAAATGAGTTATATATAAAAATATATATTATTACTCTCATCATTATTGCATTATTATCATTATGAGTGTTATATAATTCTAATAATAATTTTTTAAAATATTTATTCTTTACATTTTTGTATTTTGTAAATCCCTATTTTACATCGTCACTTAACCTCGTAATAGCGCCGGAGATGCATTTCTGAACCCGGCCTCTCTGGTTACTTATAGTGTATTTAAATTCATTGCCAGCCAGGATTAAATTTTACTCCTAGCTCGTAAACTGTTTTTAAATTAATTGCCTACCATATTAAATTTTACTCCTAGCTCGTAAACTGTTTTTAAATTCATTGCCTACCATATTAAATTTTACTCAGCTCTTAATACTGTATTTAAATTCATTGCCAACCAGTATCAAATTTTACTCCTAGTTCGTAATACTGCATAACAATCTTCAAGTTATTTCATTCACTCTAAACCAACAATCATAATTTTGCGCGTGATTCCTGATTGCCTGATGATCCTGGGTGTAACATAGTCTCCAAGACTTCCAACACTACCTAAGGAGCCTAACTTCTTTTATTTGAATTTCATGTTTGCTTCCAGCTGTCAACAATTTCCAACTACCAGCAAATTCTAACTTTCATTGATATAATGCCAAGGGTGGAGATGCGAAATTAGTAAAATTTGCCTAAGCAATAAAATTATCGACATGGTCTGTAAAGCCTGCCTAACAATTTTAATGCTACACCTGATCTCAAATCTGTCTAATAATCGTCGTGTTACAACCGGCCTCTGAAATCTGACAATCCTAATGCTACAACCAGTCTCGAAAGCCTGACTAACAATCCTAATGTTACACCCTCTGACAAAGCTAATGTTACATCTGGTCTCGTCTATGAATTCTATCTAACGATCCTACTGTTACACCCGGTTTGTAAAGCCTGATTAACGATCCAAATATTATACCCATATTCTAAAGCTGCCCTACAATCCGTGTGTTATAACTGGTCTCTGAAGTATGACAGTCTGGATGTTATACCCAGATTTTAAAGCTGCCTTAAAATCGGCATGTTTTAGTTGGTCTCTGAAGTCTATATGACAGTCTTCATTTTATACCCGGATTCTAAAACTGCCTTACAATCTGTATGTTACACCTGCTCTCTGAGGTCTAACTGACAGCCTGGATGTTATACCCGGACTCTAAAACTGCCTTAAAACCCATGTGTTCCAGCTGGTCTCTGAAGTCTCTCTAACAGTCTAGCATCTAGACTTTACACCCGGACAATAAAATTGTCTTACAACCCGTATGTTACAGCTGGTCTCTGAAGTCTGACAATCTTGATGTTACACCCGATCTCTAAAGCATGTCAAGCAATCCAAATGTTGCATCCTACCACTGAAGTTTATCTGACAAACGTAATACTACGCCCGGCCTCTGAAATCTGTCTGACAATCCTATGTTCACTCTATCTCTGAAGATTGTCAGCAATTCTAATGTTGCACGCGCTTTCGCTGGAGCCTGCCCAGCTAGCGTAACTCAGTAGCCAGAGAAAAGATTTAAATCACTAGGTGGAGTCAAAGTGGTGGGGGGGAGGGGGGAGGTTAAAGTGCGACAATAACGTTTTATGACTTCACCGTCGCTGTTCTTTCCGTTTTACGTTCTCCTTATTTTAAGACTAATGACACATTGATCACTATGTTGCATGGACTCTATGTCGCGCTGATCTCTATGATGCCACGATCTCTATGTCGGGCTGATCTCTATGATGCCGTGATCTCTATGTCGCGCTGATCTCTATTAAATCTCTATTGATCTCTATTATGCCAGTAAACAGAAATCAGTACTGCCACCGACCATGCAGATAAATCCTAATTTGGGGATCTTATTGGATACCTCCACTCGATATAGCTGTGGGCATCGCATATTGTATTGATCGACCATAATACAACAGACATTCTGTCCACTTAGATTAGTTTATGCATGGCCAGTGCCAGCTATATATATCAGATTATGGGGAATGGCAGTGAAGACTGATGGATATAAATCTGTGGGTTGAAGAGACTTAGACGTTTTCAGCGGGTCAACAACAAATTACTTTACTGGTCCACTTGACTTGCCGGATTCAGTCCTGCAAAGGGAAATTACTCTCCATACAGAATCTCACTCCCTATCCTGCCATGGCAGAATTCGTTTTATACAAGCCTATCATACCACCGACGTCACAAAGTCACTCAGGCATTATAAATAAGCATAACCTTATTTAGATAAATTAAGCGAAGACTAACTGCTAACTGTAATCCAAACTCTAATCTATCTATCTATCTATCTATCTAAAGAGAGATAGAGAATCAGATAAAACTAATCTCACTTTTTTCAAAAGACATAATTTAATTCACTGTCATACAGAAGACAAAACTGCTCTCCCTCTCTTTCTCTCTCTCTCTCTCTCTCTCTCTCTCTCACACACACACACACACACACACACACACACACACACACACACACACATGCATGCACGCATACGCACACGCGCGCGTACACACTCACACGCAAAACTACTTTAACTTTCAAACTACTCTTTCTTTCATACAAAGACAGAACTGACGTCACTCTCATATAAATGCCTGGAGTAATCCCACTCCTCTCCTACAACACCCACCCACCGAACCCCCGCCAGCTGTTCCCACTCTCTTTCGACATTTAATCCCGTTCTCATATGAAAACTCATCTACTCATTCTGCTTATGAGTAAGACTCAACTATGCACACTCTCACATGAGACTCACTATTCTCTTTCACACCAACAAGAAAAATACTACGTCTACTCTAACACCTTTTGGACATCTCTTGTCCTAACGACACAAGCAAGTCCATTACCACAAACAGCTAAGCCCACTGTCGCACTAAAGACACACCTAGCATATAAATTCATAACTAAACCCACAATCGCACAAAAGACATAGCTAACACATAAATTCACAACTAAGCCCATTATCGCACAAAAGACACAGCTGTATATAAATTCACAACTAAGCCCACTGTCGCACAAAAGACACACCTAACATATAAATTCACAACTAAACACATTGTCGCACAAAAGACACACCTTACACATAAATACACAACTAAACACATTGTCGCACAAAAGACACACCTAACACATAAATTCACAACTAAGCCCATTATCGCACAAAAGACACAGCTGTATATAAATTCACAACTAAGCCCACTGTCGCACAAAAGACACACCTAACATATAAATTCACAACTAAACACATTGTCGCACAAAAGACACACCTTACACATAAATACACAACTAAGCCCACTCTCGCATAAAAGACATACCTAACATATAAATACTTAACAAAGCCCACTATCGCACAAAAGTCACACACCTAACACATAAATTCATAACTAAGCCCACTATCGCACAAAAGTCACACACCTAACACATAAATACACAATTAAATCCAATCTCTCTCTCTCTCTCATAAGTCTACTAATCCACTCACATAAGAGGTACAGATAAGCCCATTCAATTAAAGATATAATCAGTCCAACTCTCACTCACAAGACAAAGGTAAGCCCACGCTAAAAAAACAAGTCAAGACTAAGCCTCTCTCACACAAAGGAACAAGTGAAGTCATTTCGCATAAAACATTCAGCTATGACCACTCTCATTCAAACGACTCAACTGAACTATTTCTCTCACAGGCACATTCATGAACTAAAACATACAACTAATCAAAACTCTTTCACTTAAGACACAACCCATTCTTACACAAAAAAAAACCAACATATAGCTTAAAGTTCACTTTCACACAACACAGCAAATTCACAAAAAAGACACAGCTAAGTTCATCTTCATCCAAAGACACCAAGCCCACTCTCACATGATAGACACAACTAAAGAACTACAAACTTACAAAACACACAAATAAACCTCATCTTTCTCTATGAGCTCATTCACAGACATAACTATGCCCACTCTCCTAGTAACCACTGGCAAGCAACCCACTGAGAAAAGTACTTTCCAAGAAATCGCGGTACCCAAAAAAGCAAGCAAACAAATTATTATATTTTCTCTGCTTGGTCGCCGAGAAAACCTCCCAGGCCAAGCGCGAAAACAGAAGAAAAATAAAACAATTAGCTCTGGTGGGGAGTAAAAGACATCATCTTACTGGCAAATGTCTTTGACAAAGTTCCATTAAGACTGAGAAATGGGCTTTATTCCAGTTCACTGTCTGCCCGCGTAATAACTTCCAGATGTGTTAATATCTCCGAAATCAGTTCCTATCTACAGACACTACATGAATCTAATGTTATGAAAGGCAATGCAAAGATCTTCCCCCCCCCCCCTCTCCTTCTCTCTCTCTCTCTCTCAGCGGCCTGTTATTGATGAAGATAAATGGAAATATTTTTTCTAGAGCATTCAAGATAATTCCTATTTACTGTACATAATCTGACATCAATCATTTGAATTACACAGCTCCATTTCATTTCGATCTAAACAGAATAGGCACGGGGTATTATTCTCTTCGAATAAAAGCGACCAGTTCATACATTACATCACTCATTTCTTGTTTGGAGCAGTGCCAATGTGAACCAGCGCCTGTGGAATGATGACGTAATAGCTGACGTCAATATACGTCAGGCGGGGTTGGGTTGGAAATGTCCAACACGTAGTAATGTTTCTGTTTTCGTATAATTCAGTAATATTACTGTAACGTGTTGACAAATAATTGTCGTCAGCTTGTTGCACTTGTCTACCAATGCTTGGTTATTTGTTACTGTGAGATGCATGAAAATAATTATCAGTAGCTATGAGCTTAGTGTGCATGCTATTATTGCTCTTTCCTTTCACGCTCGCAGATGTGACACTCCTCGCTCAAACCATTAATCAGTTCCAAGTCCAGCTACTGTATTCTTGGCAAAGCACCAGCCTCATGTCCACGCGTTCGGGTTCCGGTGCAATGAAAGTCGTTTTCCCTTCCATCATTTAACAACAATGTCACGGTCTCTTTGTAAACAAAAGTGCCCAACGCGTGCGATGGCAACATCTTTGACTTGCTGGCGTTTTGGTGGATAGTCAAGTTACTCAAATGTTTGAACCAGCCACCGACACTGACCTCTATGGCTGGTCGTATATATGCTTCGCTAGCTTTGTTACACCTCCAAGGCCTGTAAGAGCTTTTCCTGGCTTTGGACGTTTTCAGTTCGCGGGTTGGCTGGCCCCGGAGGGAATAGGTTCCCTTCTGGCGAACCGACCTTACTAGGTGGACTGCTCTGTATCACAGGCTCCAAAGTGTGTGGGTGGGTGGGTGGGTGGGTGTGTGGGGTGTGTGTATATTTTCGCTCTCTGAAACAGTCTTTTAATAAAGCAAAGATGACTGCACTCGCTTTATGTATCAGTTTCCCTCGTAGATTAGAGTTATCTCCTCTTTTTACTGGAATGTTAGAATTATCTCCTATTTTACGTCTTTTATTTAGGTTGAAATTTCACGTTAAGAACTTTTTAATAAATAAAACAATATTTAATACGCATTCATATATTTTTTTTAATGATGCTAAAATATTTGAATTGCAAGGATGAAGGGTTGAAAATGTCAGGATGGATTTCGTTGATGTTCGGTAATGGATCTATAACAGCTTATACCGCATACTATAAGCTTCATTTTGAAGTTGGACATTTTCTAGAAAATTTAGTTAATGTTTAGAATTTGAACTCCTTTAGCAGAAGTCTTCGATAAACGCAACACAAAATATCGATCAGGTGCCAGCTGTTTTATTAATGCTTTCGTAAACTAAAGGAAACATATTCTCAATGACGTACCATGACCAACAGAATTGAAAAAGCAATTAACTTTGAAAAGTAGCGTTTAGTATGGCGTTAATACTTGAAATTGCTTCCTATGTACAATTTGAGTTATTGATCCCACACGTTTGTTTGAACAAAAATGTATGACTCATGCATTCACTTGCCAAATAAAATAATTGTTGGAGTCTTCGTAACCGTTCTTCAAGAAGTACTTCGATGTTCTGCTTTTATTTTAAATTTTCATCCTCTGATCGGTCCATGTTCATATGATTTGGGAACTCTTAATTTCTCCTATACATTCGACTCCACGGGACAGTGTGACAATACTATCGCCTTAACTAGACATTGAATTTAGAAATGCTGATCTCGTGTCGTTTCTGGTATGGATGAAAGGTGCTCATAAAGAAAGGAATAAAGAGAAGTTATGGTTCAAGAGACGTACAATGATGAAGATAAATCAGGAGAAAAATCTATTTTGAAGCGTTTTATGTTGTTTGTTACTGCTGCTGGTTTTGTGTGTGTGTGTGTGTGTGTGTGTGTGTGTGTGTGTGTGTGTGTGTGAGAGAGAGAGAGAGAGAGAGAGTGTGTGTGAGAGAGAGTGTGTATGTTTGGGTGAAAGTGAGTGAGTGAGTGAGTGAGTGAGTGAGTGAGTGAGTGAAAAAACATATTATGATAAAATATTTTATTTATTTAATCAAATAAAGTGATGATATCATTAAGGACAACGTTGAATTTCTCAACACAAACATTAATTGTAGAGTTTGTTTTAATGTGACACTAAGCCGAATTTTAATGTATTACACTAGTCTAATAGAATGACTGTTAGTTCTGGTAAATATTCCATATGCTATAGTGCAACTCTGAGATTTACGTTTGGTTTGGAACTGAAACTGAAATGAAGATGTTTATCAGTGACGTGCATATGACGTGTAAGTATGTTGTAACCGTACTTAATTCAAGTTTTCAAAACATACTCAGGTAGTGTGCGTGCATATGACGTGTAAGTATGCTGTAACCGTACTTAATTCAAGTTTTCAAAACATACTCAGGTAGTGTGCATGCTTATGACGTGTGAGTATGCTGTAACCGTACTTAATTCAAGTTTTCAAAACATACTCAGGTAGTGTGCGTGCTTATGACGTGGGCGAGAAATAGGTTTTAAAGTCAAGTAAGATTTTGTGTGTATGTGTGTGTGTGTGTGTGTGTGTGTGTGTGTGTGTGTGTGTGTGTGTGTGTGTGTGTGTGTGTGTGTGCATGTTATGACGTGGGCGAAAAATAGATTTTAAGATTTTGTGTGTGTTTATGTGCATATGCATGTATGTATATATGTGTCTATGTGTGTGTGCATGTGTGTGTGTGTGTGTGTGTGTGTGTGTGTGTGTGTGTGTGTGTGTGTGTGTGTGTGTTAGTGAGTGATTTCAGAATTCTTTTTATTGCAGACCTGCCAAGCTCTATTAGGATTTAATATTTGGATGGTTATTATTATTTAGGGATTCACGAAAAATTTTTGGCGTTAAGAGAATACCGCGCCCGTAGAAAAAATTCTATTAACAACTGTAAATTATTTGGAAATCTAATTCTTTCTTTACTGATGTAAACTGATGTGATGACGTCAGCTCTAGCAAATAGAAAGGATTTAGGTCAGTGACCTTGTTTGGAATACGGCTCCAGATTCACGCTCTTCCGAAATTTGTCATCTCCGCTATCTAAGTATCGCACGGTCTCTTACAAAATGGACCATAAAGTTATTAGGAATTCTTCTTTTTATTATTATTTCAAAATAAGATATTTCTTGACTGCCCTCTCCTGGGCTGTTTAGGTGTCGGGGCATAACCTAAAAAATAATTGAATTACGCATGTTTATATTTAAAATGCGTATGTCAATCGATCAATGTGTAATAATATCACATTTCCAGGAAAAGAAAACTCAAAAGGAAAGCCTACAGTTAGCTTTTATGCTGCCGAAATTAATCACATAATTTGTTAGGTCGATCGACATGGACAAAGAATGGCATAACTTTGAGGATAGAATGTAAAGAAAGGAACATCGACTTATTATTTTTTTTTAATTCTTCTATAGGTTGTTGTTGCTGTTGTTTGAATATTTCGATTCCAGAAACCTGCTCGCTGTTTACAAAAATGGCTGAGGCATTCATTCGCTTTCAAGAACAATAACTCTCAGACTAGCTGTAGCATTCAAAAAAAAAAAGAAAACAAAAACATTATGCAGTAGATTGCAAAAGGAGTGAACTAGACAGTTCTAAACGTCCGACAGACAAGCTGATCTTATCAATGGTTTCGGCAAGGCGGGCCTTTTGGAGGTGCCATTTATATATCAGGTTAATAGAAGTATTTTGTTTTGGGGTAAAACTTTGTTTTTATATGACTATTTCATAAAATAAGATTTTAAGGAATGCCTGCAATTCGGATAAGTGTACTCTTCCATCGCAACTCTGTTTTTTTCACTCCCAAACGTTTATTTAACCCTGTGAAAGCGAGGAGTGTTAAAACATATATTAATTAAGTAGTTGACTTTCATTTACAATTTATTTTTGTCTTTAGATATTTATTTATTTTTAAATACTTCTTGTCATACTGTCCTGATGGCAAAACGTGCTGACGTCAGATTTCTTTTTGGTACATGTTGTCAAAATAAAAACAGAGACGACAACTTTAAATGTAAAAAAAAAATACTCCAATCATATCAAACAGACCGCCACTTGAAAGACACGTGATAAAACAGAGGGAGCCGAAAGCGAAACAAAATGAGAAAATGATATGGAGTTTCGGAAGAGGCATATTGAAAATGCTTGTACATATTTATTTTAACGTTCTCCCTTTTTTTTCACTAGCCAACAGACATACCAAATTATTATCTTCCAACAGGTGCAAGAGACGTGGAGTTTATTTTAAGAGATCTAATATCCAGATATTTTACAAATTTAAATATATATATAGACTGAAAGATGTTCCTTTTCCTCCACACAGATAGCCCGCAACTACTTGGTAAATCATTATGTATAACTTCAACAATGGTTTTAGGAAAACAATTATTTATGTAACACAAACTTATATCTATCACGTTTACCTGTGAGTTAAACACCAAAATCAAGTACATTATGCAAGACAACTCTGTCCTTGCTGAGACTTCAAGTTACTGATATTGAGATTACAATTTCTACACTTGTCAACTCTTTACTAGGCCACGGATATGTCTGTCAAATTCTTAGATCTAGGAACAAATTTAACCGAAATGTTTGTTATTTTTGTTTCGTTTCGTTTTGGTTTTTGAGGGTGTAGTTGTCTGCACTGAGATGGCGCTTGACCATATGGCTCGGTGTTTGATCACACTGTCCAGCACTCACTCTCTTTGAGTGAAAGAATAATCTATCTCGTCCAGCTATTGATCTCGCTGATGAGATAATAATCTATCTCAAATCCAGCTTTTGATCTCGTTGGTGTGAGAATAATCTATCTCAAATCCAGCTCTTACTCTCGTTGGTGAGAAAATAATCTATCTTAAATCTAGCTCTTGGTCTCGTTGGTGAGAGAATAATCTATCTCAAATCTAGCTCTTGGTCTCGTTGGTGAGAGAATAATCTATCTCAAATCCAGTCACCAACCTTTTTGATACTGAGAGCTACTCCATGGGTACTGAGTCATACGAAGGGCTACCAGTTTGATACACTCTTCTAGTTTGCCTTTATACATTATTAATAAAGCGAAGACGTAGAAAAGGCCTGCGGGCGACTCATGTGGTCTTTGCGGGCGACCTGGTGCCCGCGGGCACCGTGTTGGTGACCCCTGAACTAGACCAATACCTCATCCATGGAGGAAAACGAGCTTTACTTCTTTCTCTGGAGACGATCGACTAGACTCACTAGAGAGACTAACTCTCAGAGTGATTATGAGTAGCACTATGGCAGCAAGAGTATGTCATATTTTTACAAACGAATTTTTTATAACTATTAGTTATATACAATTAAAACAAGAACTGTAAATTATTTCTTCTTTACATCTACGAGTTTAATCAAAAGCCCTTCTCGGTAGCACAAAAGGGCTCTGAAGAAAAAAAAAAGAATTGTCTCACACGACATAATTCAAAATGAAAATATAAATTTAATTAATTTTCAATTAATTCTTTGTGGGAAAAGAATTAGATCAGCTGCTTTCAGTCTTTTTAAATCTCGTGGCTTATTGACACATTAAAAATTAAATCATTCGCAATTTGCACTGGTTATAATTACAATGTTCAATAATCTGATTTTCTACTCTAAAAGAAAAATTATTACACCTTAGGCGCACATCAGGTACACACAAAGTTGGCATCTTTAACACAGCTATCTTATCGTGACTATTACATCCTGTCAAATGATAAAAAATATGTAAGTGTGCATGCACTCTGAAAGTTCCAGACTGATCCTTATTGCAAGAATAAAGAAAACACAAAAACAACACAGTTTCAGTGTAATGATGTCTGAGCTTCCTTATATGTTCAATAGTTTTCGTAAGTAAGTAAATAGGTAAGGAGGTAAATAAGGAGGTAAGTAAGTAAATAGGTAAGCAGGTAAATAAGGAATAAGTAGGTAAATATGGAGGTAAGTAACTAAATAGATAGCTAAGGAGGTATGTAAATAGGTAAGTAAGTAGGTAAATAAGGAGGTAAGTAAGTATGTAAGTCGGAAAGAGAGCAAATAAATAAATAGGCAAATAAATAAGTAGGTAAGTAACTGAGTAAGTAAATAGGAAAATTGGTAAGTGAGTAAATAAGTAAGTCGGTAAGTAGGTAAATAAGTCAGAGGTAAACAAGTATATAAGTAAGTAGGTAGATAGGTAAGTAAGTATGTAGGTAGGTAGGTAAGTAAGTAAGTAGGTAGGTAAGTATTAAGCAAATAGGTAGCTAAGTAAGTATGTAAGTAAGTACCTAAGTAAGTAGGTAGGTAGGTAAGTCAGTAAGTAGGTAGGTAGGTAGGTAGGTAGGTAGGTAGGTAAGTAAGTAGATACGAAAGTAAGTCGGTAAGAAGGCAAGTAAGTAGTTAAGTAAATAAATAAGTAGGAAAGTCGGTAAGTAGGTAAGTTGTCAAATCAAGGGAGAAAAGGCGACATTGAAGGAATAAGGGCTGAGACTACAAGTATGGAAACCTTCAAGCCCTGGAAGCCCTGGTTCCCAAACATTGTTTTCTCCAGGCTGCACTTTCAAAATTTACTCGCGTCACCGAATTTTTTATTGATAAGAAATACCTTCAATAGCAAACAACCAACTCCTATCAGTGCTTTATTCATAACTTAGAACACAACTACTTTATAATGCGACATTCAGAAAGTGGTATAATTTACATTATTTAAAACTATTTTTTAATTATTACAGTCTGTTCGATATAAAATAAATTATATTTACTTAAAGAAAATCTGGAAACTGTTACGGGTTTCTACACATAATTATATATCCCATACTATATCACAAGTAACATAAATAAGAAAATGACATTCATATTTATTGTTGGCATATGAAAGTTTTGAAAATGTCTGAAAAAAATCTTTGTCTTTTAATCTCCCCCACACACACACACCTGACATCCTCTCTCTGCACCGTTTCGGGGACCACTACCTTGATGGGTGGAGTGGCTAGGCTTACCTGTGCATGGAGTGGCTAGGCTTATCTGTGCATGGAGTGGTTAGGCTTACCTGTGCATGGTGTGGCTAGGCTTACCTGTGCATGGAGTGGCTAGGCTTATCTGTGCATGGAGTGGTTAGGATTACCTGTGCGTGGAGTGGTTAGGATTACCTGTGCATGGAGTGGTTAGGATTACCTGTGCATGGAGTGGTTAGGATTACCTGTGCATGGAGTGGCTAGGCTTACCTGTGCATGTAGTCGAGTAAAATTACACTGGTGTTAGTATGAGATGAAAGAAAAACAAACCGCAGCATCATGAAACGTCTCAAATAAACTACAATGCGGCGAGAAATATTTCAAGTCACTACAATGAATTGTACGACTGACATACAGCGAGAAATATTTCAAGTCACTACAATGAATTGTACGACTGACATACAGCGAGAAACACTTTAAGTCTCTATAATGCATTGTGCGACTGCCATTTGGCGAGAAACACCTCAATGCATTGTACGACTGACATACACCGAAAAACACTTCAAATCATTACAATGCATTGTACGACTGACATAAATCGAAAAACACTTCAAATCATTACAATGCATTGTACGACTGACATAAATCGAAAAACACTTTCAAATCATTACTATGCATTGCACGACTGACATACTTCGAAAAACACTTCAAATCATTACAATGCATTGTACGACTGACATACTTCGAAAAACACTTCAAATCACTACAATGCATTGTACGACTGACATACTTCGAAAAACACTTCAAATCACTACAATGCATTGTACGACTTGCCAAGTTCAGAACATGAAGTGTCGCGTGCACATGAATCACAGTGCAGCTGTTCTTCTTTACAACTGCATCACCTACGACAGGGTTAACGACTTAAGATTTACCTATGACAGGTTAACGACTTACGATTTACCTACGACAGATTAACGACTTAAGATTTTCACATTGTACGTGCGGAAAGGAGAATCACGTCCATAACTAAATGCACTGAGAATATAGGTGATCTATCGATCTATCTATCTATCTATCTATCTATCTATCTATCTATCTATCTATCTATCTATCTATCTATCTATCGATCTATCTATCTATCTATCTATCTATCGATCTATCTATCTATCTATCTATCTATCTATCAATCTATCTATCTATCTATCTATCTATCGATCTATCTATCTATCTATCTATCTATCTATCTATCTATCTATCTATCTATAATCTATCTATATCAATATATTACAATGACAACTAAACAAGATGAAGAACAGAAACAACAATAATTATATTTAAACATGCAACAAGAAGAAAAAAAATCGCTTCATTACAAATAAATAAATAAATACAAAATATTATTAATAATAATCGATTTACTGATTAGCATTTATTTCACACATTACACATGAAATCGTTACGGACATTGCAAGTGAATATGTCCTACTAAATCCAACTTGACTGACCACGAAGAATCAAACTATTATGTGAGAGTTGTTGTAGGGTTTCACTGATCTGAATCACGGCGGGGTCGTCTGCACCTTATCGTCAACATCGAGTGGGGACTCAGAAAGCGAATATCGATTAGTACTTGATTAAAAGCGCTATAGTCTACATGTAAAAATCATTGATTCAGAAGACAGTCTCAGACTGATGGGAGGAATTATAATGCGTCAGAAAGAGAGCAAGGGCCCGTTACTCCACTGCACTTTGGCAAGGGCCGCTACTCTACTGTTCTGATGCAGCTATTCTACTACGGTTTGATTGGCAAGACTGCTTATTCTCTTCTACAGAAAAGGTTGTGTAACTCGACCACTGCTTAGAGGGGCAAAAGTGTGTGTGTGTGTGTGTGTGTGTGTGTGTGTGTGTGTGTGTGTGTGTGTGTGTGTGTGTGTGTGTGTGTGTTACTACTTCCTCAGTTGCCAGTAATAGTAAATCACATAGACAAAAGAACTGTTTTAAGACGTTAAATATTTATACAGGATAGATAGATAGATAGATAGATAGATAGATAGATAGATAGATAGATAGATAGATAGATAGATAGATAGATAGATAGATAGATAGATAGATAGATAGATAGATAGATAGCATAGGCATTTAGTTATCAAACGAAAATGTTTGAAACAGTTTTGGCAAAAGTACCGGGCGAAATTTCCGCACTAATAAGCAAAGCCTAGAAATGGTGGGTAAGTGGAACAAATATAGACAGTGCCCAGACTAGAAATGGTGGGTAAGTAGAACAAATATAGACAGTGCCCAGACTAGAAATGGTGGGTAAGTGGAACAAATACAGACAGTGCCCAGACTAGAAATGGTGGGTAAGTGAAACAAATATAGACAGTGCCCAGACTGTTCCATGATCACCATCATACCATTATCGATATGAGGCAATATTCCATGAACTTAATTATTCCTTTTGTTTCTTTAAAAGTTTAAAATTAGGTCTGTATGATCTTACTTTCAAATAGTAAAAGAAAAGTGTTCACATAATCATACATTTTTATTGTGTAGTAAAACAAAAGTGTTCACATAATCATACATTTTATTGTATAGTAAAAGAAAAGTGTTCACATAATCATACATTTTTATTGTGTAGTAAAAGAAAAGTGTTCACATAATCATACATTTTATTGTACATATATATATTACTGCTGTTAATATTGTTCTAACTAAAGTGATGTGTCCTTTTCTACTTGTGTTGTACAATATATTTGTTTGGAAATTTTATGTCCACCCAACAGCACAGATATGCTGGACGCATGGAATTTGCCCGGTCCTCGAAAATACAAGTCGGAAGAGTAGTCTGTGGGAGCACTATCTATTTGAAAGTTAAGCATTACATTGATCTGGCAGTGTTCATTTAATGTAAAATAGATGTAAATAGGTCACTTGAATTGATATGGGATTTATTTTAGTACTTGATGTGTCACACGAGACTGTAATGTATTCTTGTGTCGCTATAGATTGTAATGTATTCTTGTGTCGCTATAGATTGTAATGTATTCTAGTGTCGCTATAGATTGTAATGTATTCTTGTGTCGCTATAGATTGTAATGTATTCTAGTGTCGCTATAGATTGTAATGTATTCTTGTGTCGCTATAGATTGTAATGTATTCTAGTGTCGCTATAGATTGTAATGTATCTGTATCAATATTTTGAAACTGGAAATTAAGTAATTATTTTATATATTAATTAATTTTTCTACTTAATTAAAAGTAATTTTACTTTTCATATGATATAGTTTTTATTCTCTATGTTTTTATGGTAGAGGTGAAGAAAACGTATTGGAATGCTAGCTGCTTTAGTTCTCTTGGATAAATCAGCCCACATGTGTCAACAGTTACATAGGCAATTCTACCTAGAGTAGTTGGTCATAATTATAGTTTGTAAAGCCCCAGGACATGCATGGGTGACCACGTTTTGCCTCTAGGCTTTCTCGCCACATGATCTGCACCTCTGCAATCTCAGGCTAGTTCAAATTTTCTAAGGGAGATTTATGGTGAATGGCGAAAACATTTCGTCTTCAGTTCTGTAGGATGACCAAGACGCCAGTGAGGAACGTTAGGTGCTGTTAGCTATGACGTGTCTCTCTGCTCTGTAGGATGACCAAGACGCCAGTGAGGAACGTTAGGTGCTGTTAGCTATGACGTGTCTCTCTGCTCTGTAGGATGACCAAGACGCCAGTGAGGAACGTTAGGTGCTGTTAGCGATGACGTGTCTCTCTGCTCTGTAGGATGACCAAGACGCCATTGAGGAACGTTAGGTGCTGTTAGCGATGACGTGTCTCTCATAATGGAAAGCGAGTTCCTAAATTTAGACTGAATACAATCAAAGCATGTTCTGAGTCCATAATGTTCATCCACCTTTATAATTTTATGCACAGATTTTGTATTATTTTATTTTTACATTATTTTATACATCTTGAATTGTGTTAGATAACGTAATTAGATTAGTTACTATTCTATTTTTGTATAAGTGTGAAATCCTTCATACCTCATACGGGAAGGGGGGGAGGGGGGGAGAGGAGGATTCAGTTTTGGACTGTAACATTAGGCATAGTATTATCTATAACATGAATTTTAAACTATGTGCTCTCTGTATTTAATTTCTTTTTAGTGCAGCACAGATTTAATTATTTATTGCAAAACTATTTATCCATCTATCCAGTATTGTGTTACTTATTAAAGTCGCTATATTCTTCATCAAATTGCTCATTGTATCTACTGAATACACCTATCCAGCCATCATTAAGTGTGCCTGTGGGCGAGCCTGATCAATCATGTCATTATTTTTATGCAAATAGTTTAACTGATTAGTTGATCAACATTCTTTAAGAAAGTAGAATCAAATAAAATGTTCTAGATCTCTCTACTCCCTGTCACAAAATGTCGCATATTTTCCCCACTCCTTACTGCAGACACATATTTTGGTTTATAACTACTCTGAATTAAAATCAACAATTCTCGTTTAAAATTTTTTTTTAAAATCGCGTGGTTATAGTCAATCCCTACCAAGGGAAGTAAGTTAGCAAAAAATATTGCACAAATATCATTGTTTAGAGACTTCTTGCAACAAACATTTTCTTGCCTTTTTCCAATTACACACACACGCACACACACACGCACGCACGCACGCACGCACGCACACTTCAGTCGGTAAAGGTTAACTGAAATTACTAAGATTAACAGCATAGCAGATGGGTCTAGGATGAGGAACTGCAGGCATATGCCATGGTATGAGTAATGAGCCAGGGTGGGTGGGGGTGGGGTGATGGTTGCGTTGCATGCACTGATGGTCGGTCCGTCTACTGTCAGTTTTCGTCCGTTGCTGTTGAACTGCGCGTGCGCTCGGCGGTACAAGCCGACAGGAGACAGGCCGGTGAGGCTTAGTCGCAGTATAATAATTTGAATAGGCAAATTGTAATTATCCCACCTGATTCCAGTTTACCCTACTTCTTACATTTACAGCAGACTTGTGAAAATATATCACTCACTGCCTTACGCAAGTTCCTCTGTTCTCCCCCGTTCCCTGACTTCCACACTCAGGTCTACAGCTAAGACAACGAACGTTACTGTGAGTTTAGTTATGGCCCGTCCGCGTTGCAGTCTGTGGTAGATGTGTACGGTCGAAGCCGTAAGGGGTTACTTTGAACTTGTACTTGCGCAATATAAACTGACGGTACCATTAAAACATGTTTGTGTTACCTGAAGACATCCATTAAACAACACGGATATCAGTTTATTACAATAATAATGATCTAAATAGTGAAACAGGACAGACATTCGCATTATTTAGATGGCAGTCATCAGCATGCAGTACACATATGCTGCAATAATAAAATATAATATAGGAGATTAACAATGGTCCACACAAAATGTTGACTTTACTAGGTCTTTTTTTCAAGTGAACTTAAAAGTTAGATTAGTGTAAGGACAATACTAAACAAATACTGACTTAACGTAGGCTTAATTGATTTAATTTACAATTCTTGTTTGCATGTTGTATGCATGTTTTCTCTTTGTGTAAGTACATACCTGTACAAAGTACCGTGTCAGCAAATGCAAAATACTCCATGTCTGTTTTCTTATAGTTTTGTGATATGTAGCGTTTTATGTTTTAAATCCTAATTTGCAAATGGCAGTTACTGACTTACTGCTAATAATAAATGTCTGTCTGGGCAGGGTAAATTTGCCTATCTCTATTTCTAAACTTAATAATTATATAGTTTTTGCCAATGTTAACAAACCCGACCTAGGGCACTGCTTCTGATGGTATTTTAGTTAGTGTCAGAGAGTTGGAATAAACAACTCGGATAGAGAATATGCTAGAACTTGCTG